>CM026078.1:32242480-32379980 GCA_014839685.1 Anableps anableps | reverse complement strand
GAACGCTGATCATTTGTAGCAAAGGAAGCAGCTGATATTTCTATCAACCTGTGAAAAGCTCAGATCCTTCTGCTCAACATCAATACAGGATAATCTGATGATTACTTGTAGGATTAACTCATTAAACTGGATAGATTTTTACAGAATCTGAACCAGGTGATGCTGAAACTATGCCACTTGAGGAGTTCTGTTGAACATATTTACAGACAAATCCAAAATGTGTGTTTTTTGTAGAGTTTTTGCTTAATTACTGCTCTGAGTGCGTTGATCTTTCAGTAAATCGTCTTCTTTTGTGTCTGTTCTCCAGTCAATCAGTGAATTACTCAATAGGGGGTGGGCATCCATTGTATCATTATCATGATAATTTTTTATTATGATCAGACTTTGATTTATCATTGTCACGATAAATTCCATTAGTGCCGTTTAAAAACCCAGAAAACTGTCCCGAAATGTCGGGATAGTTAGTTTATAACCATTTTCTCCACTGTTTGTTAAGCAGAGTATCAGTAAATATCAATAAATTGGAAAATATGAATAAATGCAGTTACGTGGTTTAGTGATACAAATCACACTTCTTTACATAACTGGTGTCCTAAAGAAGCATATTTGTGCTTGTAGTGCGATGATTAATGCGTCGTACAGTCACAGCCATACAGTTACCTAAAAAAAGTAGTAATAAATTGTTCTTATCGTCGCCTTTGATCATTATAGTACCACAAAATATCAACAGAGATAAAACTTTAAGTCCATAGCACCCACCATTGCTGACAATTATTTCAATGATCAATTCATCACGATTAATCAGCCCTAAAGCATATTCATGAAAGTTTAGTGGAAGGAAAAAATGTGGGGGGAAAAATCAGGATAACAAGAGCTGAGAAGATTGAAGAGCTTGGAAGAGATTCACAGGTGAGGACGGAGCTTCAAGTGGCTCCACACGCAAACGTATTCAGGACATGGCCTAAAACCGTGGCATTCCTCGCGGTAAACTACTCATGGATCAGAGGCAATATCAGAAGCATCTTAGAGCTGGACCGGTGCTCAGCGGTCCAGAGTCGTCTTTCCAAATGAAAGTAAATTTTAAAGTAAATTGGAAATCAAAGTCCCAGAGTCTGGAGGAAGAGTGGAGAGAGACAGGATCCATGCGAACTGGCCTGACCAGAACCCCACAGAGGCTCTATGGAGTATTGCTGAGAGGAAGATGAGAGACACCAGAACCAACATGCGGAGAGCTGATCTCCTCCATGCCATGCTGCATTGATGCAGTAATTCATGCAAAAGGAGCCCAGACCAAGTAATGACTGCAGATCCTGTACGATTCAAGGACACTGTTTTGTAGGCCAACATTTCTGTATTAAACAAATCAGTTTTTTAATGAATCTGAGGTAATATTCTTATTTTCTGAGAAACTAAACTCTTGGATTTACCATCAAAATTAACAGAAATAAACAACTTTTCAATGAAATTCTAATTTATTGAGTTGAACCTGTATAAATACCCATTAATAAATATGTTACTCAAAGGTTTTTATTCAGTTGCTGCAGCTTTGGTCATCGTCTCACATTTCATCCGCTCTTGCTCCAAGCCTACAGTCATTAAAAGATTAAAGCCACAACAAAACAATCGGATCCACTGTCAGGAACCGACGGGCCCGAAGTCACAGACGCTGCATTCAGGCAGGTTTGGAGTCAGCAGTGAAATCCTCAAACACTGATAACGAGACGACGTGGAGTCAAAACAGGCGGCGTGTCCTCAATCGGCCTGGAGCTGCAGGAACACTGACTGATGTGACGGCTAACATGGATGCTGCAAAGCACGAGTGGAAACTTCCCAGGAAACAGCTGATGCTAGCATATCAACAGACCCTCTGAGACCTCCACAGTCCTCCGCTGCAAAATAAAATGTTAAATACTCCTGTGATGTGTGTGGAAATGAAATCAGCCTGATTTAAATCTTTTGGGTTTGGATTTACAACCTGCAAAAAATAAAAATAAAAAATGGAACAGCTGGGGTTTTTCTTAAAACTGGGCCGAAATACTAACCCAGCCTATTAGGGGGACGCAAGTATTCTGCAATGCATTTTCCTAAATATGACAACTTTAGCTTCACAAACGGGATCCTCTCACATCCAGTCTGCAAAAAACCAGTCCTAGTTGCCAAACCACGGTCAATGCCTCCTTAAAACCAGTTCCTTTGGTTCCTACAGCCTGCAGCACTGAAATAAAGCCACACTCCAATAGCTCAGCTTTTTGCTGAGTCAGAGGAACCAGCAGCTTTTGTTCGGGGCTGTGGATGAGTTCATGGAGAACAAAACGGCTTAAAATGTTCTGGGCTCCATCTTTAAGGGTGTTTTCACACCTGATAGTCCGGTAGACTCGGTTCGATTTGATCCATTTTCAGCTGCTGCAGTTCGCTTTCACGCTGCACCATATCAAAAATCACCCAAACCCTTTGAGCAACCTGTTCCCCTCCTCGCCTGTGGATGCGCTGCATCAGAACCACTGAAGGAAACGACAAGAAAACCTCAGAAGAAGACACTGAGCGCAACTTCCTTCTTCACGAAATGTAAACAAAAATGCAGCGGCGTCAGATTTTAGCAGCTGGAGGATTTCTCTTTGTCTTTGGCAAAACACCACGAGCCATTTCTCCTGCAAAGCGCTAGACTAGCGTGTTTGTTTGGTTGTATTTACCCAGAATGCCTTGCATTGTAGTCCACTTCCTGCTTTTGGAGCGGTCTCTGGTCCGCTTGGCGTTCACGTATGCATTCGAAACGCGCACCACAGCTCACTTCAACCGAACCGAGACCGAGGTTTGTCGGCGGACCAAAGTTCGCTTTTTGGTCCGCATCAGAGTTCGACTGCACATTCACACCTCCCCAAATCAACCGGGCTTTCTCAGCAAGCGAACGAGAGTTCGATTAAAGAGGACTAAACGGGGGCTAAGTATCCAGTCAATTAAAAAAAAATACTGGATCTCAAAACGTAAATTTAAATGTTGTCATAACTCGTATCATCCAAGTATCTATAAGAGTTGTTGTGGATGGTGATGCTGTGGGCAGGAAGCATCTCCAGTATCAGTCTGGCCCTTGCAACAAAATCTGAAGAGGCCTCTGACTGAAGATCATTGCTGTATGACATGCTAACAGCTTAATATCCTCTCTAAATCTCTGTCTGGCCATATAGAGAGAAAACCAGGCAGAGAGAGATGCTGGAGTAGGGGATATGATCCTTACCCATTATGATGGATTGGAACAGATGGTTTGAAGCTCTGAAGTTCCTCCTTCTGTCCCTGCTCTGCATCCATGAAGCCTCCTTTTCAACTTCTCTGGGATTTAGTTCATAGTTCAAGTATTATCTGAGCTTTTGAGATGCAAATCAGCTGCTCCCAGCTGTAAAAAACAATACCTTGTTGCCATGGATACGCAATCAAAACAGCTGTCCGAAAGTAAAGTACAAGCTTTGAGAATCGCTTCTCTACAGAAACGCAGAATCCAACGGCGCGATGATAGAAAGTATACTGGAAGAGATGTAACGATGCTACTACTCGGTTATGTCAAAAGCTAATCTGGTTCTTAGCTAGTCTGCAACAGAACCACAGAACAGGCTTTAGCATCATCACTGCCATAAAACCGTGTCTACTCTATTTGGAGGGGAAACCTTAGCAGACACTATGTTTACTTGTCCAGCTTGATCTGAATAAAATTAGCTTTTGTCTGGGGCTGGGTGATATGGCTTAAAAATAAAATAGATTTTTTCAATACCTGATCCAATTTAAATAATTTTTATATATATATATTATATCCTCGCTTCTTTTCTAAAAAAGAAATTGCAAATGACAGAAAATATTTGGCTTTATTTCAATCATCCTTCTGTGTGTTGTAGGATGGAGTATTATGGTCAGGCTACAGGTTACATGCTAATTACAAGAATAAAGCTATAATATTAGCACCCTAAAAAGCAATTTTCCAAGATGAACGTCTTAAAATTGCGAGAAAAAAGTCGTTTAAATCAAAAACACTTCTAGAGTTATCAATGAGAAGCTCAGTTCGTGTGGGTCTTCCTTCAAAAAAGCTGTCGTTGGTGTCCAAATTCATAGAAACCGTAAAACACGCTTGTCAAACAAGATGGCCGCCACCGGAGCAGTGACATCACTCTGAGCTAAAAAACCCACAGAGTTCTTTGGTGAAATTTTTTTTTTTTTTAAAAATCCAGATTTTCCAACAATGAAATCTCCAAAAACCAAAAATTGATTAATCGATCAATAGATTTATCACCCAGCTCTACTTGTGTCCTTAGCTTGTTTACTTTTGTCTGATAGAAGGTATGGAGGACCGAATCTGACATAATTAAAAATAAAAGCAGAAATGTATACATTTTGTTTTTTCGTTTCCTAATACAAGCGTTTGTTCTTTTTCCATTTCCTCGTCTCCTCTTTTTACTTCACCGTCTGCAATTCTGCAAATGAGGAGGGCGGCCATCTTGGTCCAGCTCCTCTGCTATTGGTCGGCTGAAAAACTTACCGCCTTCCAGCTCGTCTAGTCTATTTGCAGCTTCCCTTAACGACTTCGACACAGACCGTCTTCCGCTCCTCCATAACGATACTTCGGTTGCTAAACTGAAGCCAAAGGCGCAGGCATGCACAATCAATCTGCACATGGATCCTGCTGCTTCCTGTTTATTGACCAATAGCAGAGGAGCTGGACCAAGATGGCCGCCCTCCTCATTTGCATAACGAGGCAGAAATGCAGACGGTAAAGTAAAGAGGAGACGAGGAAATGTAAAAAGAACAAACGCTTGAATAAGGAAAAGGCAAAACAAAATATATACATTTCTGCTTTTATTTTTAATTATGTCAGTTTCGGTCCTCCATAAAAAGGAGGTGAATTTCAAGGTTCAACCCATCGCTTAAGACCTGCTGGACAAGTCTTGTCAATTTAAAAAAACAAAAAAAAAAACAACAAAAAAAAAAAACGAATCAATTTCCTTTCTTTAACAGGAAAGTTTACGAAGCAGTCTTTACACACGGATTGAAATCGTATTACGAGCTCAAAGGATTGATTTCTTAAGATCCTTTTCCTCCTCGGCTGGCACTCCAAGGCTTCATGTGACTCAGAGAGAGGAACCTGAGACGTGATATATGCTGTAAATAGCAGAATGCTGTAAGCTCTAACCTCCTGCAGTATGTGGAGGTGTGCGAGTGCTTACTCTGAAGCAGCCCGCTGCAATTTCCATTTGATTTAATGCAGATAAACACAGCCCATCGGTTTTGCATAATAGCGCCACGCTCCGATGCAGAGCTTCTTACATCTGAGCGCTAAGACTGATCGACATCCGACATTTGGGCTGCAGAGCTTCAAACAATGTGAAGAAAGAGCAGCTTTTTTACACAGAATGAGGCAGCAGTGGAAACAAATATCCCCATGCTGACTGATGGAAGCTCAAACACTGACAGTTCTGCATTAATTACAGTTTCTATTAATGAGTGGTGGGACTATTTAAATTTTAATTTACTTAATTGCAGGATCTGTAATTGTAATTTAATCAAAAACCTCACAGTGACAAAATAAGCAACATTTTCAATTCAAAAAAACCCTTTTTTGCTGCTAAATTATTAAACAAACAGACATATGAGCTCAACAACAAAGATGTTATTGTTTGAATCTGTTATTCAACCATCAGATTCATGTTTCCAGTGTTTCAGGAACCCTGATCATTCATGGAGCTTCTTTAGAAATGTGGACTGTGGTCGCTGACATTAGCGCTGCTGCTACATGTTTAGCATTGAGATGCTATTTTAGGCTAGCATAGCTTCTCTGATAGGACTGACTGCTTTTAGCACAGCTTGAACACAGCTAGAGTCTCTTCCAGCGTCCCATCAGATCGGCTCAAGAAGCAGAAATTAACCCCCAGCGGGCCCAGAGGAGCAGCTTCGTCATCAATCGCTGTTGGTTGCAGAAGTTGCTTGTGCGTCAGATTTAAAGACATACCAGAAATGAGCGAATTCAAAGGTTCCAGCCAGAAAAATAAAACAAAAAAAATGTGATTAATTGCGTTAAAACTTTTAACATGTTAAAATCTATGTAATAATTAATCGAAATTAACACATCAAAGTCCCCGGCCCTAGTATTATTGTTTTAATGCTAATCTAAATCAATCCAGTCTCTTGAGCTTATTTTTCTGAAATGAACTGACATTTTAGCTTTTATTAAAAAGACTTGAACAAATAATAAACCTGATAAGTCATGTTTCTGTTGGTTTGTGTGTCATACAGCGATTTAAAAATGCTTGAATTGACTGCCACTAGTTTTAGATGGAGAGACTTGAATGAGAAGTCATTATAAATTATAGCTTCTAATAAATGCCAAACCTCTTTTCTGGCTCAAAGTTTTAAAAAAATGTCCATTCTGGAAATTTCATGTCCAAAGTCATCATAATGCTTTTACATTAAAAAGGCTTTGGAAAGTTTTAGGACTTTTAAATGATTCCTTATTGTTAGCACAGATTATCCTGAATTTATCTCTACAGGTATTAGCTTTGTCATCTTTTATACACTGTTAGCAACTTTCAATGCCAGTAATTTACTTTCTCTGTTTTGTTTCCAATAGAAAGTACCGCTGGCTCAGTGTGTCTGTTTAGTTGTATTTCTTTCCAGCGACGAAGCCCTTGACTGAACCATTGCTGTCATTACTTTTGTGTTCACTCTTTGTTTGTGTCCATAGAAAGTACCCCTGTCTCAGTCAGTCTGTGCTTAGTTGGGTTTCCTTCCTGGTTGCAGGAATTATTGAAACGACTGTTGCCATGAACTTTGTGTAACCCTGTTCTATAAAAAGTACTCCTGGTAAAGTGCTTCTTTGTCTAGCTTTCCTGTCTTTCCTGGAGAGAGCTGTTGAAAGTGCTATCCCCCATGATTAACTTTCTGTTCTCCCTTTCTCATAGAAGCCTAAGCAATGTTTCTCTCCTGTCACTGGTTGAACTCGTCGGTTGAACTATTAGCAAATAACTTTGTCGACTCCATCTTTCTTCCCCATAGAAAGTAACTCAGTGCTTCTGTGAGGCAGCTGTTGATCAGTGGGGAGAGCAGTTGGCAAACAGGAGGTTCTGAGATTGACTGCAGCCCCCCCACCACATGTCGATTCCCCAGGGGTTTTTAACCAAAAGTTGCCTACTCATCTGTGAATGGGTGTTAGAGCCTTGTGAGTACCCCTGGGTGGATGTGACTCTAGAGTAAAAGTGCTTTGAGTCATCAGTATGACTAGAAAAGGCTTCTTAAGTTTAGTCTACTTCTCGTTTCCTGGAAGGAAGGCACTGATAGAGCGGCAGCTGCTGTAAATTCAGCTCAGCGGTCGTTTTTCTGTCCCATAGAAACTCCCCCCTGACTCGGTGCTTCTGTTTTCTCCATGTCTGCTTTCTGTTCTCTGGAGCCCCAGCCGGTTGTGCAGAGATCCACTCATACTGAACCTACTTCTGCTGGAAGATTCATCCTGCTAAGAGGGGGTGGTTCCCTCCCACTGTGGCCACGCGCTTACTTTGGATAAGATCTTCCTCGAAGCAATCAGCTCTGCTTCCTTATAGGTAGAAACTAACCAGTCAGCTTGCAGGGTGCATTCCCACCAGCCCTGTTTAGGCCACGTTAATCCAACTCCAGTTTGTTTGCCGAGAAAGTTCGGTTCGTTTGAGGAGGCGTGAATGCATAACTGAACCCTAGTCCGCCTACAAACCTGGGTTTCGGATCAGTTAAAGTGAACTCTGGTCCGATTCGAATGCATATGTGAACGCCAAGCGGACCGGAGACCGCTCTAAAAGCAGGAAGTGGACTACAATGCAAGGCATTCTGGGTAAATGCAACCAACACAACTGCACATGTCTAGCGCGAGCGGGAGAAATGATTCGTGGTCTTCTTGCAAAAAGACAAGAGAGAAATCTTACAACCGCTAAAATCTGACATCACGGCATTTTTGTTTACAGTTTGAGAAGAAAATAATGTATTATTGAATTGATGAAATGAGTAAATTTATATTTGAAGATTGTTAGTTTGTTTTTAATGTACCTTTGAAATTACTGAAATTTTGTTTGTGTCTCGATGTATTTCGTGATGTCTTTTTGTAACGTTGAAGTGGCTGATTTAAATTTTGTGTTTAATTTAATTTTGCTTGTGTCTTAAGGACTATCATCATGTCTTTTTGTAAGGTTTGGAAAAGGAAGATTTAATTGTAATGTTTGTGGTGTGGAGCCCAGGAAAAACAGTCTCTACTAATGTAGAGACTAATGAGGATCCTTAAATAAACAAATAAAGACGGAAGTTTTCCCTCAATGTCTTCCGAGGTTTTCGTGTCGTTTCCTTCAGTGGTTCTTGGTGCAGCGCCCCCACAGGCGAGGAGGGGAACAGGTTGCTCAAAAGGGGTTGGTGTGTTTGACACGGTGCAGTGTGAAAACGAACCGCAGTAGCAGAAAATGTAACAGATGCTGCAATTTTGGTCTCCATCGAACCGAGTCTACCGGACTATCAGGTGTGGAAATCACCTTAAGCAATCAACTGAATTAAACTTTATTGAATTACATTTGGACAAAAACAGGACGTAACTGGATCTTTGAAAGGAATTTACTTTCAGGCCAATTAAACTAAATTTTAGATAATTAGGTGAAATCGCTGCAGCCTGACCAAAAAAAAAAAAAAAAAAAAAAAAAAAAAAAAAAACAAAAAAAAAGACGAGGAAAGAAAGAAATTCATCAGTTGTTTAACTGCCCTGTTTAAAAATACCAGTGTATCACTGAACCATCTGTCTGACATAAATCCTTCTGCCCTTTAAACACGACACAGTTCCACGCTGCACAGCTGAACTGGCAGCGACATCGTCTCCGGTCAGAAGCTGCCGAATATCAATGAGGCTCGCTGATGGAGCGGCAGCCTGGAAACGACACAAACATGAAGATACCATCAGTCAATAATAATGACCACGATTCTTTCCACCCGAAAGGCTGCTAACTGAACTGTGCTGAATGGTTTGCAAGGAGGCTGCTGGGTGCTCACACACGGGCCGGAGTTGCAAAAAGCTGCCTTCAAGGACACCGATGTCTACGAGGCTTAAAAAAAAAAAAAAAAAAAAAAAAGGAAAAATAATAAAATCATCCATCATGGTGGCTGTGAGTTATAACCCTGTGGGCTCTTCAGGCCCATGTATGGCCTTTCTACACACAACGCAACAAAATGTGTGATAACAGCTTCACAGCTTCATGGAAAAACAAAACACCAACCAAAAAGTAACACGTTTCAACATCACCTCTCTGCAGAGTGACACTTTCTCTGGAGAAAATCTGAAAATCATTTTACTTTAGACGTTCTGCTGCTGTTGACAATGATCACTGATAATCTCTGTTGTCACATTAAATCAGGATTATCAATGCGCTTGGGATTAATACCTGCTTTAAGGCGTCTGAAACAATTATGCAGGTTTGTACGAAATCTATAGGAGAGCTTTACCACATTTCCCCATTTTGAAGACTCATCAGTGTCCTATTTTAACGTTTTATATGATGTTGTATTAAATTTGTGACAGAAACCACAGATAAATACTGATAAAACTGACAACCTGCTCTGAAGACAGAACATTTACCCAGTTTTCTGTTTAAATATTCTGAACAAAGTTTTAGCCTTTCTATTACATTTACAAGTAACAAGCTGAATACTCTAAATGCATTTTCTGGAAACACTTAAAGGTGCAGTTTGAAACTTTTGTAAAAAATATATTTTACATATTTGTTAAAATTATCATTATTTCATGACAGTGTAAGATAATCTATTAAAAAAAAAAAAAAAAAAAAAAAAAAAAAAAAAAAAAAAAAAAAAAAAAAAATCAAGCTCCTCTGCCTTCTACCCCCTGCTCTCTGCTACGTTGCAGCTGGTTCACCACAACATAGCCTGCTGCTAATGCTAATGCTAGTTAGCATGGCCACTGATGACGGCGGATAAACAGTTTTCCTGGAACGGTGAGTTGTTTCTCCACCATTAGCTCATTTAGCAGTGTGTACACGAGGGTGATTGGCAGCGCTAAGCCCCGCCTCCTGGCTCTGATTGGCTGGTTTTTGGTCGGGAGCGGAGAATTTCTTAGACAGCAATAGCAGCTCAGGGAGGAGGTGGAGGATCTCCATCTTTTCACAGATTATCTGTCTCAGACGAAACTGTCACGACATGGTGACAGTTTTAACAAATATGGAAAAAACATATTTTTGTAAAAGTTACGTCCTGCAGCTTTAAACCACAGCAGCTCACTGTTAGTTACAAAGAAAAAGGATTCCAGCTTCATCATAAACACCTTTCAGGATGTAGACTGGAAAAAAATGGATTTTTAGACAATAGGAATTGGAATAAAAGCTAAATGTGAGCAGGAACACTCCTAAGGCCCCCGTCACGCTGGATAAACCCCCACTCCGTTTCTCTACAACCTTTAAACCCTGTTGAAAGATGAAGCAGTTATGAAGGTGTTGATTGGGGGGTAAACACTGAAAAAAGAGAGAGACAACCTTTTGCTCTTAATACAGAAGAGAGTTCCCTCAAAAGAGAGGATGTGGTGACTGCAGTGTTAATTTTTATAACAGCCCCCTCACCATCAAAGCTTCGTGCCCTACAAATAGAGCACTGATACGAGTAGTTTTGGTGCTGTTTGGGAGCCTGCTGCAGGCAGGGGGGGTGAGTCCAGCAGCAGCAGAAGGGAGAGGAATAAACTCAGACCTTGATGAACTGAGGCAAGTGTAGCCAAGAGTAACACCACCGTCTTCTAGTGCTTTTAAAGGGGCAGTATTTTCCAGGCACATAGTGCCATTTACAGCACAATCAAATAACTAACTTCAGTTGTTATCAAACTCTGTGTATATCAAACATGACGGTAACAGAAATTTGACCCTTGAAATTGGGACTCTGTCTCTTTAAGAAGCTCCTACTGTTTTCCGACACTCTGGCCTTCACAGGTCATCGCACAGTGTTTCTCCATGATGCCGTTTACAACTGTTCTTAGGAGTATGGACTGGGAAGTAGTTCATATGATAAGCTCAGCAGACGCGCAGTTCCACCATCTGTTTTCTAATGTGCTGCTGCCTCTAATCTGGGGGAGCTGAGTGGAGAGTCCCTTTAAGGGTGTAAAATAAAAGAAAATTTCAGACCAGGGCTGAAATGATGAATCGGATTAAACGTGATGAATTGATTATTGAAATAATCGACTTAATAATTTAACAATTTAGTAATCGGTAAATTCGTCAACTAGAGAATAGAGCTCAAAAAAGGCCCGTTTGCTAAAAGAACAACATATTCAGAGGCTGTAATTAGCCAAACTGTACCAAAAAATATTCATTTTTGCATTTAATACAAAAAAAAAAAAAAAAAAAAAAAGAAAAAAAAAAAAAAAAAATTTTTTTTAAAACTTTCCTAAATCCTTGCTACAAATGGACCAAGCGTTCACTAAGGAATGCTGCTATTGCATTTTAGGCAATAAAATGTTTATTTTCTTCATTCAAAAGGAATTGAATTATTTGTTATTTGCATTTTAAAAAATAATTTTAATATTCTATAGCTTAAAAAAAAATCTGTAGAATGTGGCAATTTTTTTATCCGATAATCATCATAATATCAAAATAAGACCATCACTGAAATATAGTTTCTGACAACTGAAGCAGGAAAATATGAAAATGAGCCAATTTAACTGAGAATTTTAAAAACTGTTTAAGGGAGTAAAGGGGAGTCGTTGAAATCTTCCATCATCTGTTTATTCTTTCACATTCAAGATGGAGATGACCGTGTCCACACCACTACTCTCACACTCTGCTTCGGCTTCTTGGCCGTCTCTGGTCCACCCGCTCAGGCTTCCACCTGTGTTTTCTGGAGTCACAGTTCAAGTTTTAGTGAATAATGAACCGAAATACTGACTTGCCACGTTCACCTCATTGCTTTTGAGTGCAAGTACTGCGACTACTGCTTTAAAAAAAAAAAAAACAACAAACAAAGCTGTAATCGCTTGACGCAACCAGGCTGGCAGCGCCGTAGACGAGTTCACAGATGGTTCCTCCCTCCGGTTTCACAGTTTCGCTGAACTAACACCAGCTGTCAACAACACCCTCAACATCTCTCCTCACTCTGCTCATCCTCTGACTACACTTCTACACTCTCGATTGATAAAATATGCATCACTGAGGCGACTCAACGTTCAGAGTCGATCTGACCCAACACCTCATGAATGTGCATTCCTGTTCCTGTCGACTGGAGAGGGGAGAGAGTCACATGGTCAGTATGTTTTTCCAACAGGGAAGAACCTTTAAACAGGTAACATTGCAGTCCGGTTCGTTGCTGAGAAGCAGACGTTGTTGTTTACATAAAACCAGCTGCCAGAGTTGAATGAAACTGGTTGACATGACTGGTTTCAACCACGTCTGGTTGTTAAAACTGACTGTTTAGAGACTGTATTCAGTAGGGATGGGGAGACCACCATTCATTATCTTCGCTAAATCCGGGAATCAGGTCACGGAGAGGCTCAGACTTTTCGCTCTCACCCAGCCACTTGGGCCAGCTCCTCCGGAGGAATGCCAAGGCGTTCCTAGAAACTCAGGATGTTTTGACACCTGATAGTCCTGGGGACTCGGTTCGACTGGAGACCAAAATACAACATTTGTTGAACAAGCCCTTGAGCACCTTTTCCCCTCCTCTCCTGTGGGGGGCGCTGCACCAAGAACCACTTGAAGGAAACGAAAAGAAAACCTCTGAAGAGGACACGAGCACAACTTCCTTCCAAAAGATTTCCATTTTGTCTTTGACAAAAGACGACAAGTCATTTCTCCCCGCTAGCGCTAGACTCAACACCGTTTGTTTTGGTTGCATTTACCCAGAAATGCCTGCACCATAACCCACTTCCTGCCTTTTGGAGCGGTCTCCGGTCCGCTTGGCATTCACATATGCATTCGAACCGCACCAGAGTTCACTTCAGCTAAGCCGAACCGAGGTTTATAGGCAAGACAGAACCCTGTTCTTTTGTGCTCCCTACCCAGAGCTCGCGACCATAGAAGAGGGAAAGGAACGTAGATCGCCAATAAATCGAGAGTTCGCCTCTTTACCAACACAGATCGTACAAAACGTCTGCATCACTGCACAATCCGTCTCTCGACCCCTGCTTCATTTTCATTCGTGAACAGACCCCCGATATACCTGAACAACTGCATTTGGGGCAGGATGTCGTCCCAGAACCAGAGAGGGTACTCTACCTTTCCTGACTGGAATGGGAGATATGAACTTAAGGTTTCATTCATCAACAGCTTGTGGTAGAAGACTGATGATGAAAAATATTTACAACTTCTTTGTGGTCTTTTTTAAAATTCAAACCAAATCAGTGCAGTTTAACCACTCCACAGTAGGGCTGGATGATATGGCTTAAAAAATAAAATCTCCGATTTTTTTTTGTTGCTCATTTTCTTTTCTAAAATAGAAATGACTGAAAATATTTTCAAAAAGTGGCTTTTGTTTTAATACATCCTTCTGCGAGTTCTAAGATTTCATGTTAGGGCCAGGCTAAAACGAAAATTTTTGTTTACTTACAAGAATATAGTCATTAAATAGCAGAATAAAGACACAATTTTAACCAGAAAAAAAAAAGTCTTAAAATTAAGAGAAAAAAAAAAGTTGCTTGAATGAGAAAAAAAAACCTGAGCGGCTCAGATTGTGTAGATCTTTCTTTGAAATAGACTCACTCGTTTGCAAGATCGTTTCAAAATCCTGCTACTGATAATAAATTTGATGCTGATGTGTTAAAAGATGAAGTATTTCTATCTAAAACTTATACCAAAGTGTAACTTCACAGATGCTTAATATTCCTCATTTATTTAAAAAAAAAAAAAAAATTTCATGTTGGAGTTCTCATTGAATTACGGCTTTTTTCTCCCAATATTACAACTGAATTCTTGTAATATTATGACTTCATTCTTGTAATTTAAAAAAAAAAAAAAAAAAAAGTCTATACTCCAACATACAATTGACCTGAATTCAAGTCTAGATAAATAGAAGCTTAAAAACACGCTCGTCAAACAAGATGGCCGCCCTGGACGCGCTGACATCACTCTGAAACTATAGAAACTCAAGGAGTGAACTGGTGGGAATAATAAATAAATAAATAAAAATAATCCAGATTTTCAAAAGTGGTAAATCTTCGAAAACCAAAAATTCGATAAATTAAAATCGATTTATCGCCTTACTTCATAGAAGGAAAAAAGTGGGTCTAAACAAAGTCAAAAACACCTCGAATTCTTGCCAGCGACGAACAGATGTAAACGTCTGCATCTCTGTGTGACGTTAATAATCATCGCCTAACAGTCGGTGAAGCTGGTCTGAGGATGATCAAAATACAATCAAGAGTTTCCTGTAAAAAAAAGCAACACCAGGGAGAGCCACCAGAATAAGTAGAGCTCTACCGGCGAGTGTTTTCAGGAGACAATGTGAAAGGAGAGTTCACCCGCATGTAGCGAGATCATCAATCAGTGACAACAGGCACACATGGTCCTGAATAACCCCATGAGAAATGACAAAAAATCTCTTTGTTCTGACGGTTAAACCAACTTTTAGAGTCTAAAAGGACGAGGAGTCGAACGCTGGAGCTCGGGTTGCATAAATCATGCAGAAGCCTTTAATGCGCGTGTCAAACTCAAGGCCCGGGGGCCAAATCTGGCCCGCCATAGCTTTTACATGGCCTTCTAGACTCCAGAGGGATGCATGAATAGGACCTTCAGATAAAATAATACTAAAACACACAACTGTTATCAATCAAATCCAAGTAGTTTTTTATCTGCTAAATTACATCAACTTGTCCATCCAGTTTTTCGCGATTCAGCGATCGTGGATTTTCACACAATCAACATATACCTGCACTTTTTTGTGCTAATGCATAATTGTGAGTTTATTGCAAATTTTCCACAAAAATGGTCAAAAAACATTGTGTCTAAGTGACTGCACACTCTCACCTGCAGGTTGAAGTATTTCTACTCCTCTGCTGATGTCAAGTTATAGTCCATGATTGATGTGGTGAGTAACAAGTCACATTCACCGTCATAGACAAATATTGCAAAATTTCTTGCAAATATTTCTAAATTAGCATTTAAAAAAAAAAACAACCCACAAAAACAATAAAAACATCGTGAAATCCTGGAGGGACTAATCAATGTGAAAAGGTGTTCAGTATTTAATTTAATAAGCATTTATCAAATGCAAAAACAACTATATATTAATGTTTAATCGTTTTTTAATGGGTTTTATCGATCCATTCTGTCACAACCGCCCGTTGAGAACATCCATGATCTTAATGTGGGCCAAAGTGAAAAAGAGTTTGACACCCCTGCTTTAATGTAATGCATTTTGCATTCGGAGTTCACTGCTTTCTTACATGCAAGCTGCAATCACTCTTTGCACACAGTATTTTCATTGTACTGCATTAAAGGCCTGAAGGGGGAGTTTAGTTTATGCTGTGCTGGCCTCTGGGACCACGTCAGGAACCCTGGAGCTGGATTTGACTTATTTTTAGGGCAGTAAAAGCATGCAATAAGGTGGATAAACAACAACAATTAATTTCTGCAACTCTAAACCTTCATTCATCACATGCTGCTGGAATAATCCTCAGAGTTCCTCTCATTGACAGAGAAACATTTAAAATTACAACTTAAAACGTTACGTAATTATGACCCTGATGGCTACATTTAAGCTGTCGCATTCAATATAAAAAACTGACGGTGATGCATTCAAGTTCGCCATCGAACTTCACTCAAGCTGATGAGCCATGCAGCTTGAAGAAAAGTAAACGTTCTTGCATGTTTTACACAATTGCCTCAATTCAGCGATGGGGGTGTGTAACTTCAAAATGTCTGCTTTACTTTATCATCACAACAAGCATTAGATACGGAAGCGTTTTGCTGCCAGAGCTTGGAAATAAATTTAGGAGAAGTATCTTATTATAACGAGATACAAAACTTGTTAAAACAAGAAACTGTTGTTATAACGATACAGAACCCATTAAAACAAGAAACTGTTAACACCGATGCGAAACCCATTAAAACAAACTTTCTCAATGTAATGAGTTGAAAAACTCATTAAAAACAAGAAACGTTCTTTATATTGAGATGAAAAAAGTCATTAAAAACAAAAACTAGTGTTATAATGATGCAAAACTCACTAAAGCAAACTTTACTACAACTAGTTACTATAACTACTACTACAACTAGTTGAAAAACTCGTAAACACAAGAAACTTTCTTATAACGAAATAAAAAATTTGTTAAAACAAGAGACATTCTCGTAACAAGATACAAAACTTGTTAAAAATTGTTCATTGTGAGATGTAAAACTGATTAAAAAACTAGAAAACATGCGTTATAAACGAGATGCAAAACTCGTTAAAACAAGAAATTTTCTCACTAAAACGGAGCTGAAACTTCTTTAAGCAATAAATGTTCACTCATTAAAACAAGAAACTATTGTTATAACGATGCAAACTCGTTAAAACTAGTTATACACGACATGCAAAATTCGTTAAAACAATAAGTTTCGTTATAATGCAATGCAAAAACTCGCTAAAACAAGAAACTTTCTCACTAAAACGGAGCTGAAAGACGCCTTAAAATAAACAGTCTGCTTATAACAGATGCAAAACTTGTTAAAACAAGAAATTGTTATAACGTTGCAAAACTCGCTATCACTATTAATGGAGCTGATTAATCGCGTAATCGAATAAAACATTTGATAAATAAAATATTAGTTAATTTTGCCATAGCAACAGTATTATATTGGATATCAATATTGTCCCAAATTTTCCATCTCTGTTTATACCAAACAATTACTTTTCTGTAGCTTAGAAAATTAACCTGTAACAATAATAATTTGTTTTTTTTAGGTCAACCTGGGGGGAAATTACACAAAAATCTGAAATTATATTCAATTTAATAATAAAAATAAAGAACCAGGCTGACAGACACTTAAAAAGCAAAAGAAAGAATACTCTAGTCTTTAGTAATTCATTTTCAGTCAGTTTAAGAGATGAATTCTCACTTTCCTCAGCCATCTGTAGCTTTTGTGTCCATGTGAGTAACGGATCTTTGGCACCTTTGTCAAACACAGAAAAACCCGGACATGTCCCGGGAAAGCAGGACGTTTGGTCACCCTTCGTTGTGCTAATAGCTCTTAGCATTTGTCAAGAACTCATTGGTGGAAGCGAGAGCGTTGCGCAACACTAATAATTGTCCGGCTGAAACACATGGCGCTAAATAGCAAAACATAATTTAACGAAGCTTCGAGGCTGATAATTTGCCTTGAGGAATTTTAATAATCAAGGTTCTCAAATCATTTGATGAATCGTTACAGCCCTCGACTTGTATGTAGAAAGTTTGAGCTGACTGGATGCTACATATAGCTGGATTTGGACTTTAGCCAGTTTTTCGTCCAGAACCACTGATGTTTCCAATTAGCCTGACGTTGTTTCAGGTCAGTGCAGAGCAGCTACGAACCTTATTGCTGTTGAAAGATGCTGAAATCAAGTTGTAGTTTGGTTTAACTTTCCTTTTCCACTGTAGCTGCATGAGAAACAGGTTTAGTGATAGCTGGAGTTCTCTCTGTTCATGTGAGGAACTGAGAGCGCAATGCAATCTGCAGGTTTATGTTCAGACATTAAACAGCTCTGTATTTGTTTTGGTACATGTGGAACCGAGCCCAAAAGGGTTGCACCGGATATTTTTGCTACCGATATGCGTACCGTTACACCCCTGCTAATGAGTGTTTACCAAATATTACATCCAAAGTGACATAAGAAAACACTGAAGAGGAAATGGATCCAGTTTAGAGTAAATATATCTGAGCTAAGAGAACACAGAGGCAAATTATAAATATTTAAAAGCTAGTTTTTGATCTGATGCCTTGTGCAAGTTTGATGACATCACCATCAACAACAAAACACTTCCTGTTCTGGTTGCATTTAATTGTAGCTCGCAGAGGCAGCTGTCACATTTTCAGCCCTGTGCTATTTTTTAACAACTTAAATATAGATGTTGCCAACTTTAGAGCACTGATCTCTAGCTGGTGACAACACATCAGAGTGTTTTATGTTTTAAATAGTACGGTGGCAGAGCCAAATATGCATGGATACACCTTAAACTTTCAGCAACTGAGGCTCAACTGGAAGAAAAACTGATTTCAAAACAAAAGAGGATTACTCAACCCTCCTTGTTGGAAGACTTATTTTAATGAAATTTCCTTTAAATAATCTTGTCACAAAAAAAAAAAACAAATAAGGATCTGTTATCTTAAAACAAGTTGAGCTCAAGTGGTTCATTATTCAGCAGCAGAAGCGCTAGAATCACCTCTTTACTCCCAGTAAAGGGTTTCCAGTCTTCCGAGGTTCTGGGACCACAAGTGGGAAGCAAAGCCCGCACAGCCAATCCCAGCACACAGCTTACAAAGAGTCCGAACAAAGAAGAAAAAAAAGAGAAATCTGTACATAAACGGATGAAGAAGAAAATAGGAGGAGATAAAATGCAAGAGGAAATATTTGAGAAAATAAATCATGTATAATTTAAAAAGAGTGACAGTAAATAAAAAATAATGACTTAATAAATGCAGAAAAAAGGAAATGAATTGAAAAGGAAATTAATAATATGATTGGAAATAAAAATGAAAAATTAAATAGCAAGGAATTATGTTAAATTAATCCCTGTTGAAATAATAAATAATTTATGTCACACTGTATAATCAAATAAGTTGGGAAAGTTATTTTTTTATTTTTTGGATGTAATATTTGCCACATTAACTACTTTATCAAACTGTTAACTTATTTCCATTTTTATTGCCAATTTTTGCAGGATCACTCCTCCATAGAACAACCCAGGATTTCTTTTTTGTAATCCCATTCCGATACCTGAATTTAAATATCCGCCGGTACCGATATTTTACGACCCATGACGCTTTTATTCAAACATTTGGTGGGATTTTTTTTGTTGTATTTTTTTTCCCCTTGAATGTAATCAAACTACTGCAACAATAAAAAAAAAACATTTCCTACATCTTTACCAGGGATGTCAGTAAATCTGTCCACTTCCTGTGTCTACAAGTTGCTGTTTATGTTCTGAGGAAATGTTTTACACTTAAGTCTGTAGTTAGGAATTTATAAAAGATTGTTTTCTCATTAAATATGTGAAAAATACCCTGGATGAAACAACACAGTGAAGTACAAGGACAAACGGTCTGATCCAGACAGCTGTGTCAGCGATCGCCTCAAAGCAGTAAGACATGGTGGAAGTTGACCCAGTTGTGTTAGGCTTTCCATCCACCTAGGGAGGTCGTCACAGAGGCAGAACAATCATGAGATGAAAATAAGATCGCAGAAAAAGTGGGACCAGGGCCGTTGCTAACCACTTGGGTGTCCAACTTTAAAAGGCCTGACTTTACAAAGGCAACTGACCCATTTAATCATGACCTGTTTTGTTTTCCTGAGGAAGACTGATCAGGGGGGGGGGGCTTATTTAAAAAAAAAAAAAAAAAAAAAGAAATCCTAAAAGTCTGCAGGACTTTTTCACAGTAAGTTACATATTTTACAAAAACAGACTTTAACACCGCTGCACTGCAAAAACAACATTTTAACAAGTATTTTTGGTCTAGTTTCTAGTGCAAATATTTTGAATACACTTGAAATAAGACAAAACTAACTTCCAAGTAACTTTTCAGCAGATATAGGAGTTTCTTTTAAGTCAATAACTCCTTAATTTTGATCAGAAAGTTCTAATTAAAAGTGAAATAATCTGATAGTCTAACAAGACATTTTAACTTATAATATGGGGAAAAATCTCTTGTTCCACTGGCAGATTATTTCACTCATAACTAGAACTTTTTTCAATATTAATGAATATTGACTTAAAACCAGCTCCTATATCTGCTGAAAAGTTACTTGTGAGTTAGTTTTGTCTTATTCTGAGTGTATTCAAGATATTTGCATGAGAAACCAGGCCAGAAATACTTGGTAAGATTGTGTGTTTTTGCAGTGTGTTCAAAAGAAATCAGTTTTGAAGCAGGACAGGTGTAAGAGGCTAAACATGGGATCATTTCTCATGTCTTTGTTGCTTTTGTATTTATCACTTCTCATTTATTCAAACTGGTTTATTGTTGCTTCAGTAGTGAATAACTGCCTGTAAAATGATAGGGGGGGGTTTGGTTGTTCATCGCACTTCTCTCCCTCCCGTCCGCTACAGAGCGGCGCTTACAGCTGCTCTGAGCGCCATCTCAGTGCAACAGCGCACAAAACTTCAAGTAGAAGAAGAGTGTGACAGGAGTGAGAGAAAGAAAAAGTGAGCATCATCCCGCTGTCTCTTCTGTTTCTCCTTTCTGCCCTGACTCTTGATCCCTTTTCAAGGCCGTGTTCAGACACAGGTGTCCACCACATTTAAGACTGAAGCACGACAGAATGTACCACTGGGAGGTACCAAAGGGTAGACTGGAGGAGATTCTTCTTTTTCTGGAGCTAATTTGTTAATTTTTTTCTTGAATATGTTGTAATTATGATTAATTATAATAATTTTTCAAAAGCCTCTTTTTTTTTGGATAAAAAATGTTGCAGGTGATGGACTGTTTTGCTGCACCGGAAGCACTAAAAGCATCCAGGGTTTGAAGATGATGTCTAAAACACATATGTCCTGCAGGTGATCATGTCAGTGCTGCCATCTGTCCAGTGCCTTATTAAAGTATTAAAACCCCTGAACATCTTCACATTTCAACACTTTATAGCTGAAACCTTCAACGTGCTTCATCTGGGATTTTATGTGATGGCTCAACACAAACAAGTGCAAATTTGTGAAATTGGAGGAAAAGGATTTTTTTCCTTCTTCTAAATGTTTCTGTAAAACTTGTTAAGCCCAGTGGATGGGGTGCTAAGGCAGTTCACCAGTGGTCCACCATGTCTTTGTGTTATAACATGTTAATCGTTGAGAAGAAACTTTAATAAAATATGGTTAAGTAATGACATTATTAGAAGACATTATTGACAGTACTTAAATACCAGCTATAGAGTTATAAAAAAAAAAAAAAAAAAAAAAAAAAAAAGGCAAACAGACAATCGTAAAGTCTGCACCTTGGTGCAGTGTTTTGATTTTCAGGTTGTTGCTAGATTTTATTTATCAAAGTGAATGCAGTGTTTGCAAGAAATACTTTGAATGGAAAAAGCCCCGGCTGTGTCTTCAAGAGCACCGTCTGAGCATGATCTGTGCCAAGTTACAGGAACTCTGAGGTGCACGATCAGGCACCGCGTCAGCGCTGGAGATCAGCACCAGGGATGGTGATGGCGTGATTGGTGTGCATCCCCTCGTGCCCAGTTCAGTGCCTCAACTATAAACCCAGCTTAGCCCGCCTTTGCTATAACTGTTTCTGGTTTATAAAAAAAAAAAAAATCTATGTAAAATAAACAAACACGTGACGCTTAGCCTGGTGGGGGGAGTAAGTAAAGCCTGGTTGGGCCGCCAGGCTTATAATACACTGGGGGTTGGTTTTGTCAGCAAATGGGTTGCCTGGAGGCGTAAGGATACATGTGACGACCACTTATGGTGAACAGGCAAGCTAAAGGGAGCCGGTCACGCCCACTAACTCTACCCACATTTAAATAAATCAGGCACAAGGCGAGAGTTTGTTAAAGGGTTTGTTTTTTGTGAAATAATCAGATATCGCTTTAGGGTAAAAAAACAAAAGAAAAAAAACATATGGAGATGATGGAGATGTTATCTGGGACAGAGTTAGGAATGAAAATGAACAAAGGTCCTGATTATTGTGAAAATACGCACAATGTTTTACTGTTAGCAGGACTTTTTTTTTTTTAATGTGACATATTTTGGTGTCAAGTTCAACTCAAACATTTTAAAAGGTTGATTTTCTTTAACAAAATTGTGAAAAACATGAGATTTCTTGTTTTGCACATAACCTTTGAGTTCTTTAAAATAACGCGGGGGGAAATGCTTTTTACAAACACCTTGTAAAATCATTCAGTGTTCACTCTGTTATTACCGTACGAAACTGTAGATGTGAGCTTGGCTACTGATTCACACCATAATTACACCCTTTTGGGGTAATAAATATAGTTACAATGAAAAAAAAGCGGAATTTGAGAAGAAATAAAACTGATTTTCATGGGGACCTTCCTAACCCTGCTTTAATCCTCTCCAGGGCGTTCTCCCTGATGGCCTTCGTGATGCTGTTCGTCCACCAATTCCGACATCCCTCCTCGTCTCATAATACCACGTTTACAACCATTCTGTTCGCTGCTGTGGTCTGCCAGCTCATTCGAATAATTTACGCAACGATCTCTGCTCTACATCTGGTACAAATTACATTTAAATCGGTCAATGAGTGTTTGTAGCTAAACACCAACCCACTGAGGACTCCTGCTGTTGAGGTTTCAAGGATTTCTGCACCCACCTTCTCAGCTTAAACATTCCTGTAACACAAACAGCAAGGCCTGTCACGATAAATTTTGCAGGATGATAAATTGCTCAAAAAATTATTGTGATCAACGATAATGTTGTTTTGAAACGATTTTCAAGTAATATATAGATAATGTTCACTCTCTCATAGACCATTAAACTTTACTTTTGTAAAAAAACAAATTAACATTAACGGTATTGTTTAATTTTCTATCTTATTTTCAATGTTAATATTTTTTTAGTTGCCTTTATTTCATTATATTTTTTTCCTCATTTTTTGCATTCATTTACTATTTCTTTTTCCCGTTTTCCATATTCTGTATTTATTTAGAAATTTTTTAAAAGATATTTTAAATGCCTAAAACAAAACACAACAACCAAAAAAAAAAAACAATAAATAAAAAGGAAATAAAACCACACACAACCAAAACCATAAATAAAACTGATTATGGCGTCTCTGAGAACAAAACTACCCTTAAAAAATATCAATCATCAGAATGGAAATTATCGAGCTCATTTAATTTATCATGTGATTAATTAATTGCTTATTGCGACAGACCTACAAATAGCTGTTTAACCTCCTTGTGAACGCGTCTGAAAATGCACCATCATTCATTTTAAAAAGGTAACAGCAGAGGAAAGTAAACTCCTGGTGGCTGTAACATTTTAGAGAAACTCTAAACCAGGAAGGTTCAAGGTTCCTCCTCCACCTGGCGGGCGAAAGCTCACTCTGCCGGCGCTTCCCGTTCGCACAACCTCCTCCGCAAAAACAGCAGGATGCTTCCAACAATCCGCCCCTCAGTTTGTCTCCGCCGGGAGCGTTTACGTCAACAAAAGCCGCCCCATTCATCTTCCCCGTCCCCGCAGCAGAGCCAAATGAGAATCAGATGTTGAGCGCAGGAAGGACGCGAGGACGGACCCCCGCCCATCCTGCCTCGCCGGGGAGATGGGATAGCATCTGTGTGCTGCGCGCACATCGGCAGGAAGTTTAGCATTCCACCCAACTTCCATCACTGGCCCGCAGCTGAGGCAGAAATCTGGCCTGTTCGTTACGCACACTTGAACCTGAAGGAGCAGAAGGCATTATGGAGATGAACCTTTAAAGCTTCCCCACCCACATTAAAATTTAGCAGAAAGGCTCAGCTAGCTGCCCCAATCAGAAGCATAACTCGCCAAAACAAAAAGCAAAAGCAACCCCCCCCCCTTGCATTTTAGCCTGCAAATTCCTTGACAACTGCTGCAAGCTTCCTGCTGGCATTTGATATGCTCCATTTGGTTCCCATGACCGAACTCCAGTCATGCTGAGGCTTTCGCTGAGCACATGAAGGCTCGTCTCAGTGACGCTCAGCAGCTTTTCTGAACTCTGATGTGACGCTTCCTTCGGCCTCAGAACCGGCGAGGCTGTCGCAGAGAGCCGAACGCGACTTAAACACAGCTCTGCTTTCGATGTCTCGAGCTGAGGAGTCATGTTTGGGTGTCTTCCTGCAATTACAGGGGAAGACAACGAGGAGCCGCTGTGGGTTATCGTGTGTAATTAGCTTTAACCTTAAGTGGTTGGGAAGCGACCTTTTCTGACTGATTTCTTCGGCTGTCTCCACTGAATCGATTCGGACTGCTGAGTATGGCAAGCCGTTTTAACCAAAAATCGGTTTCACCACATTTACATTCCAGATATCAAACTGGTTTATGACTAGATCTATTAGTCAATGAAGATATCTCTAATTACATTCTGACTAAATGGAGTAAGATTTACCATTAAGCTGTATGGAGGCTTCAACTCAAGATATCTCAAATGAATTTCTGACTATCTGGAACATATTTTCAAATAACAGTTAAATTATGACTAGTGATAAAGTAAATTCAAGGTATCTTTTTGTTCTGACTAGTCATAATTCCAATTAAAGATGTCTTGAATGTATTTAGGACTGCAGCTAACGATTATTTTAGTAATCAATGAACTGATTGATTATTCTGACGATTAATAGGATAAAAAAAAAAACTGCCACATTCTGCAGGTTTTTTATTTAACCACTTAAGGTTTCTTTTATACAATATTAGAAATACAACAAAGGACAGGTAAAAAAAAAAAAAAAAAAAAAAAAAAAAAAAAAGAAATACAACAAAGAGATGCAAATAAACAAATTCAATTCCTTTTTTATATAAGAAAATAAACATTTTCTTGCCTAAAAGACAAAAACATTACATTCCTTTAGTGAATTTGAACAGGTGAATTAAAAAAAAAAAAAAAAAAAAACCCCACAAGTAAGGAGTTTTGGGTAAAAAAATATTTACAGACGAAGGTGTTTTGATCTTAAATGCAATATATATATATATATATATATATATATATATATATATATATATATATATATATATATATATATATATATATATATTTTAATTTAAATTTTTTTGTTAATTTTCATGTTGGAGTTCTCATAAAGTTACTACTTCATTCTTCTAATATTACGACTTTATTCTGGTAATATTAAGACATTATTCTCGTATTACTACGACTTTATTATTGTAACATTACAGCTTTATTTTTCGTAAAAAAAAACCCCCAAAAAAACAAAAATCGTAGCCTGCATCTTATATTCCGAGTTGACCTGAATTCAAAGTCCAAATAAATAGAAGCCGTAAAACGCGCTTGTCAAACAAGATGGCCGCCCCTGACATCACTCTGAACTATGGAAACCAAAGGAGAGCATTGCAAAAAAAAACAAAACAAAACAAAAAAAAAATCTGGATTCTCCAAAAATTAAATCTTCAAAAGCCAAACATTTGATTTATCGATAAACTCGATTTGTTGGCCAGCTCCAAGTTGTGTCCTGACAGAAGACATTTTTAGATATCTCGAATGTAATTACGGTTAATCAGCAGAAACGATTTTATGTTAAAACGGCCTGCCATATGCTGAGGGCTGCAGGAATATCCAGCTAAACCCTTTTAGAAAGGTGGCGTTTATCGATCCAAACCAGTGACCTTGCCATCACTTTTCAGCTGCACGAAACCAGAACCATGTCCCCCCCCATCCCCTCTTCTCACCCACAAATCTGTGTCTCCTCAGCGGCGAAGCGAACTCACCCAGCTGACTCTGTTTTTCCCAGCATGTGGTTACGAGCTTGGACAGTTCCTTGTATTTCTCTGCCAGCTGGAGCTTGCCGTTATTGAGGCGGGGTCGCCGAGCCAGGCTCTCCTCGGCCAGGCTCCGGTTGGAGGTCAGCTGCATCTCCCGGTCCACTTGAAGCTCCTGGAACTGCAAAAGAAGAAGAAATAGTCAAATCAGGTCGATTTGCTTTCCGTTAAACAACATAACGGATATTCAGGCTCACGTGACGGGTCAGTCACGCGTGAAAAGCATCTGTGCAGCGGCGTGTGATGCACAGAACTATGCAAAGTCCTGGTTTATAAATTAAATCCGCTCCTTACTGTTGCTCCTACGTCACCACAACGTTATTATCTTTGAAGAATTATTAAAATTTATTTTTGAACGGACATTTTCCATTAGGCCCGGACAATTAATCGATAAAATCAACCGAATTTTTTGTTTTTGAAGATTATTTTCACCAATGCTCTCCTTGGCTCCTGAGTGATGTCAGCGCTCCCAGGGCGGCCATCTTGTTTGACAATCGCGTTTTACAGCTTCTATTTGTTTCTATTTCGGAGTTTCTCAAGTTAGATCCTGATAAGAAGCTTTTTTTTTTATTTTTTAAAAAAACAACTTTTTTCTCGCATTTTTAAGAAGTTCTTGTAATTTGCGTATTCATTCTGCTATTATGACTTTATTCTCATAATTACACAAAACTTCTTGCAGCCTGGTCCTAATACTCCGTCCTACAACTCACAGAAGGGATGATTGAAAGAAAAGCCACTTTTTGAAAATATTTTCTGTCCTTTGCAATTTCTCGTGGGATTGTGGCAACTGTGGTGTTTCAGTAGGAGCACCTGAAGGATCAGGAGCATTTGAACCGTCGCCTAAGGTCAGGAGACGTGGATCATTCAGGAATGAAGGAGATCCTGCGTCCAAGAAGGCGGAGTGAGCCTCCTCTGGAAGGCGGCCAGGTTTAGGCTCAGAGACACAGCGAGCAGGGAAACGGAGGTGGAAGGGTTATCTGGTCCAGATCTCTCTGGAGGTTTTCCACACAGAGGAAATCTCCCTTTTACAGCCAGCAGGGGGGATGCCGGAAGGGATATCCCATAATGAGCTGTGCAGAGGGGAGATGAATGAATGGATGGACAAAAAGATGGATGGATGGATGGATGGATAAAAAGATGGACGGATGGATAAAAAGATGGATGGATGAACAGATGGACAAAAGGATGGATGGATGGATGGATGGATGGATGGACGGACAGATGGATGAACAGATGGACAAAAGGATGGATGGATGGATGGATGGATGGATGGATGGATGGATGGACGGACAGATGGAGGAACAGATGGAAAAAAAAAAAAAAAAAAGCCAAATGAGCAGTTTTGGGTAAAAAAAATATTTACAGACAAGTGTGTTTGTATCTTAAATGCAAAATGTAGATATATTTTGAACAGTTTTGGCTTAATTACTTCTCTGAATATGACGGTTTTTTCAGTAAATGTCCTTTTTTGAGTCTGTATTCTCCAATTACTATATAATTTCAATGATCAGTTAATCACGATTAGTCCGATGAATCGTTTCAGCCCTAATCCAAACCCACAGATAACCGTCACCCAACTTAAAATACTCCCATCCTTTCCACTAGTCTGGCCTTTGAAAAACTGAAAACCTCATCTGACAGTGAAGAAGATGATTAAAACTCTTAAAACACGGCAAAAACTGCCTCTAATATGAAGCAACAGTGACGTATCTGAGGGGGAACATTTCATTCAAAAAGCCTGAAGACACTGCAAAAAACACATCTTACCAAGTATTTCTGGTCCAGTTTCCAGTACAAATATCTTAATACAGTTGAAATAAGACAAAACTAACTTACAAGTAACGTTTCAGCAGATATAGGAGCTGGTTTTAGGTCAATAAATCCTTATTATTGATGAAAAAGTTCTAGTTATAAGTGAAATAATCTGCCAGTGGAGCAAGATATTTTTCCCATATTATAAATTAAAATATCTTGATCCACTGGCAGTTCATTTCACTTTAACTAGAGATTTTTCATAAATATTTAGGAATTATTGACTTAAAACAAGCTCAGATAACAATATATTCATATTTGCTGCATAATGTGTAAACAGTAAGCACTCAGAAAAACCTGCACATCTCAAACAGACTATGGCATTTTAAGTAATAACACTGCAAAACACAAAGTCTCACCAAGTATTTTTGCTCTAGTTTCTGGTGCAAATATCTTAATATACTTGAAATGAGACAAAACTAGCTTAAAAGTAACTTTTCAGCAGATATAGGAGCTTGTTTTAAGTCAATAATTACTTAATATTGATGAAAAAGTTCTAGTTATAAGTGAAATATTCTGCCAGTGGAGCAAGTTAAAATGTCTTGTTCCACATTCATTTAATTTAATTTTTCCACATTCATGTAATTTAGCTTTGTCTTATTTCAAGTGTATTCAAGATATTTGCTCAGGAAACTAGAGCAGAAATACTCGCTAAGATTGAGTGTTTTTGCAGTGTGGAAGCTGGCGTAAATGTGGCCCAGCTCTGTGGTGAGTTTTCAGACTGATAAATGTTTGCTTTTAACACCAGCAGGGTTCCCTGGAAACCAGGAGAAAACTCAAACATGATTTGTGGGGGCTGGGGGGAGTTGCTGTGTTCAAATATAGGACATTGGTTGCCTTTGTTCACGCCTTTGAGAAGATGAGATGCATTTACGTGTGAGAGACCATATCCTGTGAGAGCTCATCTTCTCTGCAGGTGCAGTAAAGTTATGCTGGTGCTTTACAGGAAGCAGAGCTGCTTGTGTTCATGCACACAGATTTGAGTGCTTGACTCAGATATAGTCGCTGCTGACAGCAGATCATCTTATCATCAAATGCTGCACAGATGCATCAGAGCCAAAATGTTAAGTGACCTGCAGGGGGATAACTTGGCAGCTGAAATCATATGCTCAAAGTAACACTGCCGTTCAGGGGTGCAAAACTTCTGCTCACATAAACTAAAAAAAAAAAAAAAAAAAAAAAAAAAAAATACAGTGCTGTGCAAAAGACTTCACACCCCGTGAACTTTATTTTTTACATATCTTTATGTTACAATTAAGTTTGTTGCAACAAGCATTAAATTAATTAATCGCATGATAAATGAAAACATTTCCATTTGCATGATTGATTGTTTTTCTCGTGTCTCTTTCTACCAAAGACAAACAGCTTCAGTCTGGTGCATCGGTCTCATCCAGCCCCTTTTTTAAAGGACAATTTTGTCTTCAGTATCCATTTATTTGTTGTTTCAGTTGTTTTGTTTATTTATTTTGAATATATAAAATGTCTTCCAGTTCCAGTGTTAAATGTTTGTTGAAAATGCAAGTTTACTGACCTTTGAGTGGGGGGTACTTGCATTATTATGCCATTACCATTATATTACTTGAAAATGGTCTCAAAACAACATTTATAGCAACAAGATTTAGGACAATTTAACACCCAGCAAAATGTGTTATCATGACAGGCCTAGTTACAATCACAATTTAGGGTTTTGCCACATACCACCATGATCAACTGCATAATTTTGAATGTTTTTCAACATTTTTTTACAAAAACAAATCTTAAAAGTGTGGTGTGCAACTGAGAATTTTAGTTGAGCTCATCAGGAAGGCCAGCTCTGTCCGAGGAGACTCCCTTGACTCAATGCAGGTCTCTAGGAGCAACATTATTCTCACCAATCACCAGCTGCGTTTCCATTACAAAGCTGCACAAATCTCTGTCGATTTTCTACTAATGTCGAAAAAAAACCCACAATTTCCCAACTGTGGTGTTTCCATTTAATAAGAAATTAAACCAAAATCACACGTGAATAAGCTTGTTCTCGTGATAAGTCGTTAAAAACATGCTGCGTCGTGATCCTCCAGCTGCTGCGCCAGCGGCAACATCCGGTTGTTGATCCTGTGACTCATGATGTGAAAAAAAAAGTGTTTCCATTGCATTTTTTGCGAAATAAACCAATTTCAATACGGCCGGAAAAAACCAACCTCATCCTAGCACCAAAACTTTTTCTCCAAAAACGGAGATTTTGTTTTCGAAAATGGCGTGTTTCCAAGAAGCAAATTTATTTTTGTTATTTCAATTTGCGCAATTTCAAGGTTAATGGAAACCGCTGCATCCTCAGCGGACAAAGGAGCGTTATCCCAGGTCCTTCCTCCCAGCAGCTGCTTGACTTTAAAGCCATCTTTCCTCCCAACAAACTCAGTAAGTGTTCAAATTCCTCTTGTTATCTGCAGTTTTTGCAAATAGTCTGTTTTTTTATGCACAAATATACATGCATTATTGAAGTTATCCAACTCAGTTGCATATTACTTTGAATTAGAGTGTGCTACTTTAACTGCAGTATTATTTTTCTCATGTTATCTGCTCTCACTGTAGAGTCTCTTATTTTATAGTTTTTATATACATTTTTATTAGTGGTAGGACTGTTAAAATTTTTAATTGAATTAATTGTAAAGTCTGTAATTAATTAATTGCAATTAATCACATTTTAGTCGAAAACCATTGACAAAAGAGCAACATTTTCAACTCAAAAACAATTTTTGCTGCTAAACTACTGAATTAAAAAGGGACAGTATTATATATTTTCCAGGCACATAGAATTATTTTACAACACAATCAAGTAACTATGTTACCTTCAGTTGCTACAAAAATGCCGTACATATCAAATATGACCTAAAAGAAATTTGACTTTGTAAATTAACACCTTGAAATTGGGCCTCTGTCTCTTTAAAAATTCCTGCTCTTTCTGAAACTCTGCCTTCAGTCAGTCATCATAGCATCACTCCTCTATTAACTCTTTAACAACGTTTTTACCAGCATTTCACTAAGAAGTAGCTTGTATCATGAGCTCAGCAGATGCGCAGTTCCACCAGGTGTTTGCTAATTGCTGCTGGCTAATCTGAAGGAGCTGAATGGGGGAGTCGCAGGGGAGGGGGGTTCTGTGAGGCGGAAGCTCAGAAGCTTAGAAACTGCAGCTTTGAGGAGGAGCTGCATCTCGAAGGCGGAGCTACGTCCAGCCGGGCGTTTTGCACAGCTGAATGGTTGCCATGGAGATCAAAGGATTTCTCAAACATGCATGAAAGAATCAAGGCAACACTCCAGGGATGTTATAACATGATGTAAAGCTCAAAAAAAGTTGGTTTTACATAATACAGCCTCTTTAATAGACATGAGCTCAACATGTTATTTTCAATCTGTTGTTCAGGATCTTCAATCCATCAGATTGGTGCAAAGTGCTTTTCTACTCACTCATCTGAACCCCTGATCATTCATGGAGCTTCTTTAGAAACGTGGACGCTGACGTTAGCGTTGGGGACGTCTGCGCTACTGCTACATGTTTAGCATTGAGATGCTATTTTAGGCTAGCATAGCTTCTCTGATCGCCCGACTGCTTTTAGCACAACTTGAACACAACCACAGTCTTTTCCAGCGTCCCATCAGATCGGCTCAAGAAGCAGAAATTAACCCCCAGTGGGCCGAGAGAAGCAACGTCGTCGTCCATCGCTGTTTGTTCATGTCGCTTGTGCTTCAGATTTACGGGCGTACCAGAAACGTGAACACAAAGGTTCCACCTCAGAACTTTTGTATGTGGAAAAAAATAAATCAATTTTAAAAATGCAATTAATCGCATTAAATTTTTTAAATTGAAATCAACGCTTTAAAGTCCCCAGCCCAATTTTATTTTTTTCCCCTTTTTGTGAACCAGCCTGCTTCCATTTACCTTTCACTTCCTGCTGTTTTTTCAATTTTAAATTCAGCTCCATCTACAGGTGGAAAAACATGTTAAAGAACAAAAGCCAAAAAGATGTGAATTAATTTGCAAGGCACAGTATTATCCGAGATGCTATGACAACCATAAGAGAAGCTGTGGCATGTCGGGAAACAACGGTCAGGTGATGCAGGTGTTTCAGGTCCGCTGGTGAATCCTGAATCTACAAACTGAGAAGTGAAAGGAAAGACAGGAACAGACCTGCGAGCATCAGCTATTTATACTTTTATACACACTCTCCCTTCAGTTGCACACAAAACAAACACATTAACATTTTGGCCTTTGCTAAAAATCACAGCCCATAAAGCCGGGCTGCCGGGCTTAAGTGAAAATAAAGATTTACTTTAAGCTGATCTGGAGCCACTGAAGACAAAATACCTCCGAGCCAAACATGCAGAATAAACCTGGAAGCATTAAAATAGCGTGAAAGAGAGATCGTCTTGGGACACGGAGCTGAATGCAGCTGGGGGTTCAGATATTGGGACACATGGGGGAGGAGTCCAGAGTGTCACACTGTCACCAGAGCGATGAAACCCCCCCCATAATTAATTCAAAATGATGGCTGTTCTGGTAAGTCTTCCTGAACAATAGAGTGACTGCTTTACTGCGAGGACACGTCTTAAACACGGAAACAAAAACCATCCCGTCAGACGGCCCGGGCGGATACTTTGGGCCTGAAGGAGCCTGAGTCACAGAGGCCGGCGCTGCACGGCGCATCTGTCTCGCATTTTCACGGGTCATTAAAAGCCGGTCCCAAGTTCAGAGGAATCTGCAGAATGTCTCACATAGTTGCCGATCCTTTCAGACACTAAAGCCGAGTCCCCGCCACCAAACGGAGCCAAAAAGGACGCCTCGTTCCCACCTCGTTTATCGAACAGCAACCACTGCCGTCTCGCGGGATGGAGCGTCTTCTGATGCATGGGCTGGAGGGGAAGCGCTGACAGCGTTTACCATCCTCCATAAATGATGTTTGGGGACTGGGGACGAGGTGCAGCGCTGCTGCTGCTGCTTGCTGCGGTTTGACTCATCTGGCCGCATGAAATGCAGCAAACGGGCGTTCCTTTTTCATCCTCAATGAGTCTGAATCCTGACGAGGTTTCTGCAGCCATCAATTAAACACTCAGCCTGGGACAAAACCGACGGCCGGAGTCGTTTCCATGAAAGAGAATCTGTTTGCAGCAGACTTGAGGACATTTGAGGAGCTTTCTTTGGAACATTCGGGGAAAGCTTGAAGTTTGTCTCTTTCAGAGGTTCTGGTCCAAAAACAACAACTTCTGTCTTGTCAGAATTTAAAATAAGAAAATTTAGAGTAATCCAGGTTTTAATGTCCTCAACACCTGCCTGTAATCTACCTAACGGATTGGATTCATCAGGTTTATGTGTAGATATAGCAGAGTATCATCAGCATAACAATGAAATCAAGAAATCGCATGATAAATGAAAATGAGCGCAATAATTTCCATTCTGATGATTAATATTTATTGAAGGGCAATTTTGTGAACAGAGACATCATAATCCATTTTATTTATGGTGTGTGGTTTTTATTTCTGTTTTATTTATTGTTTTTGTTTGTTTGTTTTTCATATTTAAAATATCTTTAAAAATTACTAATAAATATAGAATTTGGAAAAAAAAACAGAAAAAAATACATAATGAAAAAAGTGATTTAAAATTTTTTTTAAATTACAAAATATAAAAAAATTATAAAATAAAGATAACTAATAAAAGTAAGGTTGAAAATAAAATTGAAATAATAATTATTATTATTAATAATTAGTCTTTTTACTAAATTAAATTTAATTGTTCAAATTCAAATTCAATTCAAAAATACTTTATTTATCCCAAAGGGAAATTAAATGTTGATGTAACTCATTTAATTAATGAGTTCTTACAGAGGGTGATGGCTGTGGGCAGGAAAGATCTCCTGTAGCAGTCCGTTTTAAAACCAGCCTGAAGAAGCCTCTGACTGAAGAGACTGTTTTCCAATGACAGTCTCAGGGTTGTCTTTTCTTGACTTTATGTAAAATCCTTCTTTGCCCAATCATCTCCAGAGGCTCCACAGTCGTCCCCAGAACAGAACCAGCTTCTTTATCAAGTTATTGAGCCTTTTTCGGTCCCTGGCTCTGATGCTGCTGCCCCAACAGACAACGGCAGAGGAGATAATGTCTTTGAAAGGACGAACGTTATCAATATATCACTTGAAAATGGTCTCAAAACAACAACATTATCGTTTATCAAAGTAATTTCTGGGACAATTTATCATCCAGCAAAATGTGTCATCGTGACCCATTTTTATTATAATAACGGATCAGAGGAAGATGTGTGATCGGAAGCAGCCGATTCTGTCGGTCCTCTTTGAGCTTTTGCAGCTCATTTGTTAAGCTAACAGGTCTGTTTTGACATGAGAAAGCATTCAAAGTTGGCAAGTATTCCTTCCCATGAAACTCTGTGTATTGCTTTGATTTTCAGACTTACCTCAAATAGCCTGGAGGCGAAATGACAGGACATCCTGACAGGACAAAAGGAGTCTCTCTCTCTCTACTCTGTTGGATCTTGCACGGGGTTTCGCCTTTCAGGATGGTTTTTAAAAAACAACAAAAACCCGCAGATGGATCTGGAAATTGTCAGTTAAGGCTTGTGGATTACTGCGTGTTGAGCTGGGACGCAGAGATTAGACAGCGCCAGGATGGGAGGAAGCAAAGCCAACACCAGCACCAGTTTAGTACTGGAATACATGAACCAGTGGTTCTGTTCATTGTACTCTAGATTAGAATCATTCGTAAACCTGATCATTTACAGAACCTTGCAGAAGTAGACATGTTTATCACCTTTCAGTCACAAATTTCAATTAATTTTATGTATCACAGCAAATAAAGCACTGCAGAATTGTGATTGGGTTGTCTTTACCAGCTTTGCACATCTGGAGGCTAAAATTTGTCCCATTCTGCTTTGAAAAGCAGCTCCAGCTCAGTCAGATTGGACAGAAAGTGTCAATTTTCAATCGTTGCTTTTCTTACACAGCAAGCCTGTGAACTGGCAGAGTAAACAGAACTTAGTCGCAAACTGAATTAAAGTCCTGCAGAGATCCTCAACTGGATTTAGGTCTGAACTTTGGATACGCATAGCAGGCAAATGCGACACAAATTCGACTTTTTCATTGCACTCTAAACGGCCCAATTCCAATCCTTTCACCCCCCAAAAAATGCGATTTGTGCCGCTTCCATATGTGGTACCAAATCGGCCATGTATCCGAAAGCGTCTGCAGTCGGTACATGTTGCATTTTGTCCAACTTTTAGGTTGTTGACGTAAGACATGCATCATAATTCAGCACCAGAAGAAGCCCAACGCGGAAAATCCAGACGTAAACGACGGCTGAAGCAAGCAGTGAATGTATTGCGATTGGTTGTGCTTTTTTTATGAGCTTCCTTCGTCTTGTTACGATCAATACCGACTCAATAACTGAATTCAGTCAATCACTGAATCACTTTAAAGGGGCAGTAACATGTAAAATCGACTTTTTTGAGCTCTACATCATGTTATAATGTTATTCCCTCATCAAAATCCTTTAATCTCCCGTGGCAACTGTTCAGCTGTGCAAAACGCCTGGGTGGATACAGCTCCACCTTCGAGCTGCAGCTCCTCCTCGGTGCGGCAGTTTCTAAGCTTCCGAGCTTCGGCCTCACAGATACCCCCTCCCCCCGCGACTTCCCCCACTCAGCTCCTTCAGACTAGCCAGCAGCAATTAGCAAACACCTGGTGGAACTGCGCATCTGCTGAGCTCATTATACCAGCTACTTATCAGTGAAACGCTGATTTTAAAATGTTGTTAAAGGGTTAATAGAGGAGCGCTGTTGTGATGACTTCCTGAAGGCGGGGTTTCAGAAAGAGCAGGAGTTTTTAAACAGACAGAGGCCCAATTTCAAGGCGTTAAATTACTAAGTCAAATTAGCTACTGGATTGTTGCTGTAAAATGATTCTTTGTGGCTGGAAAACCAATAATGCTGCCACTTTAAAACCGATCCATAGACGGCGGCGTCCATTGCTACTTTCAAAACAGAGCGCTGCTGTGTGACGTCTACGTTCTTCTGCGCATGTGGGTCGCTTTGGGGTCATAAACCATTCACACAGAAGCCTGAGTCTGATTGCAGCCGCATTTAATTACGATGCAAAAAAAAAAAAAAAAAAAAATGTAATCGGAATTGAGCATCAAGACCTGCTGTGTGAACGTAGCCTTTGACTGCACCATTCTAACACATCTGAACCATCCCACTGTATCTTTATGTTCAGGGTTGTTGAACTGCTGAACGGTGGACCTTTCTCTGCTCCTCTGTAAGGAGAAGCTTTCGTTCAGGATTGACCTGTATTAAACTTCATCCATCTTCCCATCTGCTGCTGTTAGTTTATAAATCATTGAACAGCTTCGCACCAAAATACGTTAAAGACCTGTTGTCATTGTATCAACCTTCCAGACCACTCAGGTCTTCTGGTTCTGGTCTGCTCTGCATCCCCAGAACCAAACACGGAGAAGCAGCTTTCAGTTTTTATGCTCCACAAATCTGGAACAAACTCCCAGAAAACTGCAAAACAGCCGAAACACTGAGCTCCTTTAAATCAAGACTAAAATCCCACCTGTTTAGAGCTGCCGTTGATTAGTAGTACGTAGAACATTAATCAGTTCTAGTCAGGATTACAACTTTTACTGCTTCTCTTTACTTTGTTACTGCAGTGTAATGGGGTTTTTTGTGCGTTATGTTTTTGTTACGTAAAGCACTTTGATTTGCCTTGTTTCTGAAATCTGCTATACAAATAAACTTGACTTTATTTCACCTTTGATCTTATTTTAAATAGTTAATGACCACTCATTGCCATAAGGCTGGGAAAATATTTTCTTATAAGAAATTCATCAAGTCATAGCTTTACAAAAACCATAAGTCATAAGTTTCTGACTGGTCCATTTACTATAGTACTACAGACAAGCTACCAGCAGAATGATAGCCACTGCCATGTTGATAATATAAGATTATAGCTTTGATTCTCAAGAGAACTTTAGGTTTTGACAGAAAGACTGGTTACAGTTTTAGGCCACATTCACCGCAGCCATGTTTAGTCCGCTTTAATCCAACTCCAGTTCGTTGCCTTCAAAGTCCGGTTCGGTTGGGGAGGTGTGAACACGTAATCGAACTCTGATCTGAACTCTGCTCCGCCTACAAACCTAGGTCTCGGTTCGCTGAATGCATATGTGAAAGCCAAGCGGACCGGAGACCGCTCCAAAAGCAGGAAGTGGACTACAGCGCGGGGCATTCTGGGTAAATACAACCAAACAAACGTGTGTCTCGAGCGCGAGCGAGGAGGAGAAATGGTTCTTGGTGTTTCACCAAACAGAAAAGAGAAATCCTACAACTGCCGCGCCAGTTTTGTTTACGCTTCGTGAAGAAGGAAGTTGTGTTCAGTGTCTTCTTCGGAGGTTTCCGTCTCGTTTCCTTTAGTTGTTCTTGGTGCAGCGCCCCCACAGGTGAGGAGGGGAACAGGCTGATCAAAGGGTTTGGTTGGTTTGACACAGAGCAGTGAGAAAGCGAATCGAAGCAGCTGGAAAGTAAATATTGCAATTTTGGTCCCCAGTCGAACCGAGTCTGCCAGATTATCAGGTGTGAAAACACCCTTAGATGATCCAGTGTTTTTTATGCAAAACAGTCAACTTCCTATAACGAGTTTGAATCCTCTCCACCAGAAAGTAAGTCATCACAGACCTTTAATTGGCTGAGTGAAATGTCACCTGGTGCATCTCTAGTAACGAGTTATGTTTGCAGCAAGCAGACTGCAGCAGCCATGATTCACATTCATTACCAGAGATTACGCCGAGCAGCTTACATAACAATCATAATTAACACAAATCCATGCAGGCGGCACGCTGCTCGCACAGTTTGAGACGAGAGGCGGCACGGGAAGCGTCACCGCGGGTCCTGAGCACGACTTCATGCCGTTTGTGTTTTCATGCATCCACCTGCAGTGATTCCGGCTGAAATCGCTGAGAGATGAGATCCAGTCCACACAAGCTCTGTATTGGGTATTAACGGGAGATTAATTACCACTTCAGTCGACGCTGACTAACACGGGGCCCCGCAGCTCTGAGTCAGAAATGTGGGACCTCCTCTTGTGGTCAAAGTATTTAATCTCCATCATCCCAGGGTTTTAAATTTCCACTCTTTAAAACTGATTCTATCCCAAAATAAAATGCGTTTTTAATTTTCTGAGCTAAATCCGACATTATTCAGCTTTTAACCTTCTTTGGGACATGACGGTAACACACCTAAAGGTCCAGTTCAGGGATTTTAAAATCCATTTCTTAATTCTCTAATCTTTATCCCCCCCTAGTCGATCAAAAACTGACTGGAGGATGATACTAAACCCATGCTGGTTTATGTTTCACTGCACCCAACCCTTAGCTATGAAACACCCATTCAATGCTACAGACTCCTGAATGCTTTTTTGTCCGCAGGGAAAAAAAAAAACCCTCAGAAACAGAGCTCTTGAAAAGTTTAGGACCCCCCTGTTGTTGAGTTAATAGTCGCGTTCTTCTGTGTGAGTGGTGTTTGCATTCCCAGTGCTGCGGGGGGCATAAATGCATTAATACAGTCCCACAGCGTGGGAGGACAAAACCCACCAAAGCCGTGGTTATGAATTTTAATATCAAGACAGGGTTTAAGGAAAGGGCAAGGGTTAGAGGAGCAGCGCTGTGGTTCGAGGTTACACTGAGTAATATTACCTTTTAAAAAATTAAAGATGTTTTAAAGTTGTGGTTTTTTTTCGCCTCACTAACCACTAGTGCGTGGGATAAATTGATATTGTCGATTAATTGAATTTTGGAAGATTTAATCTTTGGAAAATGTGGATTTTTTTTTTTTTTTTTCCCCACCAGTGCTCTCCTTGGTGGGTTTCCATAATTCAGAGTGATGTCAGCGCGCCCAGGGCGGCCATCTTGTTTGACAGGCGTGTTTTACAGCTTCTGTTTATTTGGACTTGAATTCAGGTCGACTCTACGACAAAGTATTAGGGCCAGGCTTTTTATTAATCATGAGAATAAAGTCATAATATAACCAGAATAAAGTCGTATTACGAGAAAAATATAGTACAAGAATGAAGTCATAATATTATGAGAATAAAGTCGTAATAAAGAGAAAAAAGCTGTAATAATAAGAGAATAAGTCGTATGACAAAAACTCATAACATGAAAATAAATTTGGAATAATACAAGAAAAGTGTTGTATGAAAATTAAGTCAAATAATATGAGAATAGACTCACATAACCAGAATAACGTCGTAATATTAGTAAAGATAGTGAAGTAGTAATTAAAAAAATAATAAATAAAAAACTAAAATGAGGATGCTGAGCATCTTGCGAAGTTATACTTTGGTATAAGTTTCACAGATGATACTAAATACTTAAGAGAAATACGTTTAACACATCGATATAAAATTGTTATCAGTAGCAGGACTTTGAAACAACTGTGCAAATGACTGTCTATTTCAAGTAACAAACCATGCAAACTGAGCTGGTCATGTCGGCTTTAGATAACTTTATTGAAGCTTTTTTCCTCAATAAAACGACATTTCTCATAATTTTTTAGATGGGGTTTTTTTCTGGTAAAATTCTGCCTTATTCTGCCTTCTGCTAATATATGATATATTCTTGAAAGTCAACAACAACAAAAAATTCATAGCCTGGCCCTGACACTCCATCATACAAATTTTAATTCATTGTCAAAGTAAAACTGAAGGTAAAAAAATCAAGGTGGTCCAAGGGACCAGTTAGTCATGGCGGATCTCATCATAAGAAACTGATTTAGTCGTATCTCTTCAGCCATAACAGGGACAAGGACCAGTTTTACAGGGGGCCCTGGTCCCCTGTTGGCCCCCGTCTAGAACTGCCCATGGATGGAGCTAAACACATAAATACATCAGATGCTGCAATGGACTTCAGACACTAGCAACCCCTAATGATGAAAAACATGAAAATAAAAAGAACTATCGACAAGAAAAAAAAAAAATTTAAGTGCTCAAAAGAACTCCAATCAATTTCCTTATGCCTTCTGTGATGTCATCAGAGGCACGCCCCCATAAGGGCTGATTTTTATCATGATCCACCACCAACTCGCAATAAAACAGAAATACAAACAAAAAACTGACCATAACCTGTTGCTGTATAGGTGGAAATACATCAAAAGTGAGTGAGTTTGGTTAATTTCAGAGTAAAGTCAGGCTAGTAGCTTTAATGATTACCTGTATTTATTAAGGTAGGAACACATGAGGAAATAAAATAATAAAAACTTAATATATATGATGATGATGTGAAGAAGTTTGAGTTGAATTTTCCCTCCAAAATGTTACTTTCAGGTAATATTTAACAGGGAATGAAGCAACACTCCTACCTCTCAATGTATGGCATCAATGTAAACCACAAAGAGCAGCGCTACATGGAGGGGGGGGGGGGTCCAACACTGCATCTGATGCCCCCTCCGCCACAAGGACCCCCGTACACCACAATAACACGCATTAAAAGCGCAGAAATGCGGCCTTTCGTCAAAACTTATTGCCTCAAACCTGACGAGAGTGGGAAACCTTGGGGGGAAAAGAATTGGAAATCTGACCGCTCGCCACGCAGACAATCGATGAGCCATCACATATCTGCTTCCCACTAACTGCCCACCAAAAAAAAAAAAAAAAAAAAAAAAAAAAAACCCACACATTTATTTATTTTCACTTCAGATATTACACTTAATTTAAAAAAAAAAAAACGTTATTAGAAGTAATAAAAAGAGAATTAACGGATGGATTTAGCGGTACTTTGGGTGTTTGAGCTTCCAACAGAAGATGCCTACCTTCTCATTGAGTCGAATAATTTGGTCCATTTTGTCGTCGCTGTGTAAAAGCTCCCTCAGCTCGGCAGTGTTCAAAGCCCTGTAGCCGTCGGGACAGGAGTTCCCGTCCTTGGAGTTGGACATTTTTACCCCGCAAAAACTGCGCCTGGAAGCCGGAGAGACGCGTTGGGAAGCAGCGAAGTCCCGCCGCACTCTGCTCACATCTCGGTGGCATTGGAATGCGAGGCGCCCGCACGCGGCGTCAAACTGCAAAACCACAACTCTTCCTGTAGGCCCTTCCAAAATAAGAGCCCTTATTATCGCCCGCATAGTTCTGCGTTCGATCTGTATGGAGCTAAATTGGGGCCATAAAGCTATTATTATTATTATTATTATTATTATTATTATTATTATTAAGTCAAGTTTATTTGTATCGCACATTTCAGCAGCAAGGCAGTTCAAAGTGCTTCACATCATAAAAACATCAATCAAGAATACAGCAAATCATTAAAAACATCAAAATCATCAAGCAAATATCAATGCATCAAAATCATGAGGATCGTCAAGCAAATATTGATCAATGTTCCACTTACTACTAATCAACGGCAGCTCTAAACGGGTTGGGTTTTAGCCTTGATTTAAAGGAGCTCAGTGTTTCGGCTGTTTTGCAGCTTTCTGGAAGTTTGTTCCAGATTTGTGGAGCATTAAAACTGCAAGCTGCTTCTCCGTGTTTGGTTCTGGTTCTGGGGATGCAGAATAGACCAGAACCAGAAGACCTGAGTGGTCTGGAAGGTTGATACAACGACAGCAGGTCTTCAACGTATTTTGGTGCGAAGCCATTCAGTGATTTATAAACAAAAAGAAGTATTTTAAAGTATTTTAAATCTATTCTCTGAGCTCCAGTGGAAGGACTTTAGAACTGGTGTGATTATTACTATTATTATTATTATTATTATTATTATTATTATTATTATTATTAATAATAATAATGAAGATTTTTCAACAAAAAAAATTTATTTGAAACTCAAAAAAGGTTTTGAAACTTAAAAAAAGCTGCAACTTGCTTTTCAGATTCAAGTTTTTATTTTTTGTAGTTTCAGATTTCTTTCAGATACAGATGGTACAAAATATCTTGCATAGTTGGAACTCCAAAGTTGAACGTGGTTTTGAGCTTTTAATTTGAAATTCTGACTTGAAAAACAAATCATGGAGCTAAATTAGAGTCATAAAGTTTGTAAAAAAATAAATAAATAAATAAAAGACATAATAATAATAATTAGAAGAGAAGAAGAGAAGAAGAAGAAGAAGAAGAAGAAACTGAAAAAAACTGAAATGGAAAAAAGTCCAAAACTGCTTTCTAGATTCAAGGGGTTTTTTTCAGTTTCAGATTTTTTTTCTATCACTTTCAAACATCAGGCCATGTTTGGTGAGGTGTTAGGGCTTCAGATGACATTTGGGGTTAAATCATGACTGATAGCTCAACACAGCAACTGGACAAAATATTCCCAGCTGTTGCAGTCAGGAAATGCAAGAAAACATAATCGATATTCTATGTTTATGTGATTGGTTTTGATAAATAACATGCTTTACTGATATAGGCCGCTTATATCAACACACAACACAAATCTCAGTAGAAAAATATAGACAGCTATAAACAGCTGGGGATATTTTCTGGCTTTTGGGTCTGCTGTGTTGGACTTGAAGTTTGAAACTGAAAAAAAGTCTGAAGCTGAAAAAGACACCTTGAATCTTAAAAGTCATTTAGAACCTTTTTTGTTTTTGTTTTTTTATTTCAATTTCAAATCTTTAATTTTACCATTTGAAAACTATTTTTCGGTTTTAAATCTTTTGTCAGTGTCAAAAATTTTTTTTTTTTCATTTTAATTTTTTTATTCTATTTGTTTCTTTTAAGCAAACTTTATGGCCCCAATTTAGCTCCATAGCTGTCTCTGAAGTTGGAATTTCAAAGTAAATTCTCAAAGCTGCTTCAGCTTTGGAGCTCGGATTATGGAGGACATTTTATGCCATCTGAATCTGAAAGAAAGCATTTAAGTTTATCACGCTGAACTTTTATCCAAATAAATTATATTTATATTATATACATTTCTGCTTTTATTTTTAATTATTTCAGTTTCGGTCCTCTGTATTTGTGAACATATTTTTCCTTCAAAATAAACATTTCTCATTCAGAACACCTGATTTAATTTGTACAAAATTATATAATCAGATGGACAAAAATCTAAAGTTACATGCAAAGTCTGGTACTTTAAAGACTAAAATAAAATAAAAAGATACAAATAATTAACAAGATTATTTCACTTATAACTAGAACTTTTTCTATCAATATTATGGAATTACTGACTTAAGACAAGCTCCTATATCTGCTGAAACGTTGTCCTGGAGCAAGAGGAACTACTTTACAGAAGAGAAGACATAAGGAAAGAACATTATATGGAAATATTGAAGAAATATGTATAATAATTAATCTTTAATTTGTTCCTCCATACGCAAAGTCTTTACAGTAACAGGCAGCGTAAAAGATGCCAGAAATAGGCTGCATTTTTAAAGTGTATGAATATTACATATGTGCTGCCAAGTCACTGGAAACCCATTTTTTATGATTAAAACAGAATAAGAAGCAAATGATGACCGACATGATATCATTATGTGGTTAGTGAGGGGGAGAGTTACTGTATGGGTCAGAAGAGTATTGGCTCAGGGCTGCTTTTGTTTTTTTTTCATTTCATTTTATTTTATTTTTAATTTATGGGACTTATTGAATTTTTTCCCGTTTTATCATATTATTTACTGTGTACTGCTGGAAGCTGATAAGGGCCTGACATCCACCAGGGGGCGCCCAAGACAACCGGTCATTTTGGTTCCTTTTCGTGCCCGAAAACGTCATCAAACACTTTTTTTTTTTTTTTTTTTTTTTTTTTTTTTTGTATCATCACTTGTTTCCACTTTATCTTTTGGTTCTTCTACTTTCCGACTGATATTTGGAGGATTATTTGCTTGCTTGCTATCCCTGATCAGAAATCTAGGTGACAATAAATGCCTTTATGATCCAAATAAAATTAATAACTTGAATCCATGACAACTCCCTGAAGAAAACTTAAATTTTTCCCTCATATCTTTTTGGGGCCCTGACCGTTCTCTGACTATGATTCAGCAAGAAAAAGCAACATAGAAGCGGTTCTCTTTCCTACTAAATGCATGCATTTATTTTCACTGATTGGGCTCCATGTTATTGAAACAGGAAATTGAGCAACAGTCCGGTGTTCCCCATTAAACTGACTGACTGTGTCTAGGAATCCTGCTCCGTTTAATCTCTTGAAGTTCTTCTGACCTCCGAACAGCCAGAAAATAAACTCGTTTGGTTTCTTCTTGGCAGCAGGTCTCTCAAACCACCAGATTTGCTGCCAGACATTAGTTATTCGCATAAACTTTGGTTTGAGGAGACAAACTTCCTGTTCTTTTCTGTGGGTTGACAAACTGTGTTGATGGTGAATCGGTCAAAAATGGAAAGTACCGTTTTTTTTAACAGTGTAAAAATGTAATTTTCATAGAAACATGACTCTGAAGGTGCAAAATTGCAGAAGTTGTCTTTTTCCGGGGTGGCCCCTGGAATTAAGAGCCATCTAACCTATCATTTTATGGATGGATCAAGCTAATACCTTTACTCTAATTTTATTTAAAAATACAGCATAATAATGCAGGCTGTCCTCTTTTGATCTGTGCAACATGAGTTCTGGTTCCCCCTTATCTGAAATCCTTTTTCAGCCCTGACAACTGAAATGAAAGGTTGAAAAAGCTTCAAAAACATAATTAAGGGTGGGAAGTCGACAACAAAGAGTACACATTGTTTTTTCCTCTTCAAATAAAGCATAAAGCACAATAAAAGCATGCTAACATGTTTCAGACAGTGGTCCAGCTTTTAAAGGAACAGAGGGCCTCTCAGAAGCTCAGGGATTTATAAAACAGGGAATCCAAGTTGCTTTTTAACGTGTTTATCTATCATAGTTGTTGATCTTTAAATTGTCTTTGGAGCTGTGGACTAATATATGAAGACATATGTTTACACTCAGATTGAAAGTTTAATGTTTTAAAGTGATAGTATTTAAAATACATGTTGCAAGGGATATATTTATTACAGTCCGGTTAAGGTGTGTGTTTTAAAAGGTATTGAAGTTTAAAGTAATTTGCTAAAAACATCAAGCTAAAAACATAAGGTTAAAATTATCACTGAACAGTGCTTTAAACATGTTTGATTCAGGGCGCTTAAATCTGGATGTGTTACAGTTAGCTTCAAGGATAACTTCTAGTCATTTATTTAATTTTGGCTTATTGGGTTATATTATCTTTACCTTTTTTGTGTTTTCTTGTTTGTATTCAGAGGTTTTTCCCCTGTTTTGGTCTTAATAACTTTCAAAAAAAAGAGAGAAAGAAAGAATTGAGTCTTGGTCATTGAGTGAAGTCCAGTTCAAAACCTCCTGAAGCAAGTCGCCTTTTCAGGTGGAGGAAACCTGCAGTTTTGACAACAGTTCTCTGAAAAAAACAAATAAAGGAAGAATGTAGCCAATTTATATATATATATATATATATATATATATATATATATATATATATATATATATATAATATATATATATATAATATATAGATACACACACATTTCTAAGATCATTAATTACTTATTTAATCTGTCATAGAAGATTCGAGTTAATGTTGCTTGTTTGTATTATTATTGAGGATATTTGCTTATTAACAATAAAGTTGATTCTTGGTTCATTTGGATTCTTCTTATGTGTGTATAACTGAGTAAAGGTGTTTTTAATCCTGAATAATGTACAGAAATGTCAACATTTTTCTTTGGAGATTGTTTCTGGAGAGGTAAAAAAAAAAAAAAAAAAGCTAGATTATGAGACTAATTTGCAAATGAACATTAATATAATTTAACATAGCTTCTTATCGCTGATTAACTTTTATTTTCAGGATAGCAAAGGATTGCTGCTGGATACATAATGCAGTCAAATATGGACAAGAAGTCGTGGATACAATAGATGTTTTGTGTTTTCTACTTCCTGTTCTTCCTGCATGTCAAAGAAATGCAGGTTATTCATGGTAACCTGAATGAATGTAATGGTGACAACATAACAAAAGTGTAGGAGTAGCTCATATTTTTAAAAATAAGGCTATAATAGCTTCTTCCATAGAAAGTAAAACTGCCTTCACAGTTCAGCCCTGAGGTGCAGAAAAATCAGAACGTTTGGTGTTCATGTTATCTGCTCGTGCTGGATTTTTATTTCATGTATTATCACCTGCTTTGTTAAAAGTAGATAAATCTTAACTTCATAATGAGAAAAAAAAATCTACTATGGAACATGTATGCCTGGAAATAACTTGAAAAAAAGTGCTGATTTATTTCAGTGGATACATTTCTATTTTAATTGAATCAGATAGTAATCTGGTTTTACGTTTTACACTTCAAGTTTTTGCTCCACTGTTTTCCCTGATTATTCCAGACTATTTTTATCAAAAATATTTCACTTAGGTTTTGCGCTATTCCCTCAGCTTATTAATAAAACACTAAATCTGTCTAAATGGTGCAGTTTTTAGAGTCTGAGGAGGAAGCTCTCTGTCAGGAAGATTTAATTCATCACAGTTTGGGGAGTTGTAAACTTCTTAGGATTTGGTTTTCAAATGTTTAAAGTTATCGACACGCTACACACAGCAGTCTAAAAAAAATGCACCTTTACATCTCTTCAACAAACAAAGCAAACAAAGTGCCACGATGAAAGCTTCAGAACCCTTTCTCACTTTATCTTCTGCATTAATGTTATTTATCAAGAGTTTCGAATATTTAAGTCTATGTGACCAAGAAAAGTAAAAAAAAAGTTTCAATGCTTGGCATTCTAAGCAATGTTGCAATTATTTAACCTGATTTCTTTCTTTGTTTCTTTCTTTTTTTTAAATTTTTTTTTATTTTGTTTACATTTCTTGTATATAATCATCTCTGCTCCGCCGATTACAGCAGAGATGTTAGAAAGCAGCCTAAACACAATCACATTCATGCAATGCAAAGTTTGTTCACTCTCTATGCAATTTCAAAAGATAAAATTACATTTACTTTATTTTTAAAAACAGTTCACAAGGTATTAAAGTTGCAGTATGTAACTTTTATGACAAAATATGACTGTTTTTACATATTTTTTAAAATTATCATTGTGTTGTGACAATATAATATAATAATAATCTGTGAAAATTCCAGCACGTCTGCCTTCTCCCAGTGCTCCCAGTACGAACTCCAGAAATCCACCTGTCAGCCAGAAACAACCAATCAGAGCCAGGAGGCGGGTCTTACTTAGCTGTCAATCCGCTCACACCCCCCGCCCCCCCGCTGTCTGCTACCCTGCAGCTGCCTCACTGCAGCATAGCCTGCTGCTAATGCTAATGCTAGTTAGCATGGCCGCCGATGACGGCGGATAAACAGTTTTCCTGGAACGGTGAGTTGTTTCTCCACCATCAGCACATTTAGCAGCGCGTACACGAGGGTGATTGGCAGCGCTAAGCCCCTCCCCCAGGCTCTGATTGGTTGTTTCAAGTCGGAGCGGAGAATTTCTTTAGATGGCAACAGTAGCTCAGGGAGATTATCTGTCTCAGACCAAACTGTCACAACATGGTGACAGTTTTAACAAATATGGAAAAAACATAATTATGTAAAAGTTACAAACTGCAGCTTTAATTAAACATGGTTGAAAAAAAAGCTATACACAAACCAATAAATGATCAGTAAATAAGTTGTGGAGGAGTCAAAAAATAGAACTAAATGTCCAAAAAGCACACGATCGACGGCTGTTATCTGGAGTTACGCTGCTTCCTAATACTGTGGAAAATTACTGAAGACGTGAAGTAAAAGGAATCAGTGAAAGCTCAGCAGGTTCAGCAGGGGTCAGATAAAGCAGTTAAAAATGTCTTTGTCTCTTTCTCTTAGGAAATGTCATCATAGTCTTCCTCATCTTCTCCAATGTCGTCATAGTCCTCAGTGGAAACAGTGGAGATGTTGTCCCTCGCTGCATTGTTTTGATCCAGTGGGAGCATCTCTTCATCTTCCACCTTCACGTAGTCCGACTGCTGGTCCGTGCTCTCCTCGTACTCACTCTCATCGGCCAGATTTTCGTAGCTCTGACCCAAAGAACTGCCACATTTCATGTTCAGATCCAAATCACAGAGCGGAGGGGGACAACCCTCGGTTTCATCCTCCACCTTCACGTAATCCGGCTGCGGATCCACGCTCTCCTCGTAGTCGTTCTCCTCAGCCAGGTTCTCGTAACTCTGGGCGACTGAAACGCCTGAATTCTGATTGCAGAGTGGATTTTCCTGCACACAGTCCAGCTTCTGGTCCAGGGTCTCCTCGTAGTCGTGATCACTCTGGTCGTCACACTCGCATTCTTCAGCCAAGTTCTCATAGCTTAGGGTCTCTGAAACAACAAACCTTCTTTTTAGACAGTTTGTCATCATGTATGGAGAATTACAGAACACAATCATAATTTGGTTAATTGATCTGTCCTTTAAATGAAATAAACTGTTCTGAACATTAAAATCTTCTGAGTTGTCATAAGAAGATCTTCCTTGAAAACATCCTCAAGAGTTTTAGAGGAGAACAGGAAGAACATTATGTATAATTATTATACATATTTCTTCAATATTTCCATATAATGTTCTTTCCTTATGTCTTCTCTTCTGTAAAGTAGTTCCTCTTGCTCCAGGACAACGTTTCAGCAGATATAGGAGCTTGTCTTAAGTCAGTAATTCCATAATATTGATAGAAAAAGTTCTAGTTATAAGTGAAATAATCTGCCAGTGGAACAAAATATTTTTTCCATATTATAAGTTAAAATGTCTTCTTCCACTGACAGATTATTTCACTTATAACTAGAACTTTTTAATCAAAATGAAGGATTTATTGACTTAAAACCAGCTCCTATATCTGCTGAAAGGTTAAGGTAAGTTAGTTTTGTCTTATTTCAAGTGTATTCAAGAGATTAGCACCAGAAACTAGACCGAAAATACTTGGTAAGATTTTGTGTTTTTGCAGAGTATTGATGGGATGGCATTCTCGGGATTAATCATCAAAGTCTTCCATTTTAGTTTTAGACCACTGGACATGTCTTCAAAAACTAAGGTGTTTGCCCCTGAGTGCAGTATTTCAACACTTTTAATTCACTTTGTTTTCTTTACTTTAGTCAACCTGACTTAAAGCTGCAGTACTACAGTTTACTACTGCTGTCTAAAGAAATGCTCCGCGCCCGACCTGAAACAACCAATCAGAGCCAGGGGGCGGGGCTTAGCGCTGTCAATCACCCTCGTGTACACGCTGCTAAATGTGCTGATGGTGGAGAAACAACTCACCGTTCCAGGAAAACTGTTTATCCACAGCCATCGGTGGCTATGCTAACTAGCATTAGCATCAGGCTATGTTGTGGTGAACCAGCTGTAGCGTAGCAGAGAGCAGGGGGAGTGTGAGCGGCGCGTACATGAGGATGATTGACAGCGCTAAGACCCTTCTCCTGGCTCTGATTGGTTGTTTCTCACTGACTGGTGGATTTCTGCAGTTATTCTGGGAGCACTGGGAGAAGGCAGAGGAGCTGGATTTTTTTCACAGGTTATCTGTCTTATATTATACCTTCACGAAATTAATAATTTTAACATGAAATAACGAAATCCTTTTAACAAATATATTAAAAAAAACATGTTTTAATAAAAGTTACATACAGCAGCTTGCAACTGGAAGTGAATATGTGGGGTTCTCCTTCGGTGTGGCATTCAGTGTTTATTATGAAATAGGTCGGGTGTCATATGGTGACTTTTTTTTCAGTTCCTGCAAACAGTTTGTGTTGGGGCCCAGTTTCTCTCTATAAAACGTAATGGAAGGAAAATTAGCTTTACCTGCTGTGAGAAACTGTGTCCGGGGAGGAAGAGGAGGTGTGTCTGAGCCAGGTTGTGTCATCTGGTATTTGTTGCTCCTGAAAAGTTTCAAGAACAAAGAAATACTGAAGTTAATCTTTTGAACTATCATTCTATAAGAAATAAGACCTTAATGACCAGACCTCAAGACATGAAATGCTGCATTACATGAATGGGCTGCAGACAAACTCCCAGAACACAAGACATGAAAATACAGTGAACATGTATATCCCTGAATAACATCTAGCCTGCAGATGTCAATAAACCTTGAATTAATACTGTAATACTACAGTTATTTCAAGTGTATCCAAACTTAAATGATAATTAAAATCAATAAGAATGCCAACCAATTGAGAGATTTCTAACTATTACTGACTATCTAACCCTCAATTCAGAGTGAAATCTATGCTTTAGTGAAAACAAGATATCCCTACAGGAGTTTCAGAGAGCTAGCTTAAAGCTAATGTAAGTCCTTGGTTGTTATAAGCCATTTAGAAACAACTTGGTCTAAAATAAAGGAAACTATATAACTTTATGGTGCTAAATTTTCAACAGTCTCAATTAATATTAAAAAGGTAGAGAGGGAAACACTAATATGGAGCATATCTTTATTCAGTAATTTTAGCTAGTAACCTAGCATGATGACTAAAAATGCAGGAAGGCTAGCCTGAATATGTGACAAATAGTACAATTCCATTCAGGTGGCTAAACCAGCTTTATTGAAGGTTGACAAAAGGTTATGTGTTTAACCACATTTCTTTTAGAAATATTTAGCTTCAGAATAGTCAATGGATTTAATTTAGTGACACAAACCAGTTAGCCAATGCTTAGCTTAAAGCTAAAACAATAAAGTACCTATGAACTTTCTAGGACCCTAGCTATTTCCTGTTTTATTTATGTATAAATGTAAATTTTACATCAATACATTATATTTACTGCCAATTATATGGTTTATCAAAGATTTTTTTCTATTTAAATGAAATATGTCAACAGGTGATGTAACCTCTGAGTATTTTTTCTCCTTTTAGCTTAGCTTAGCTTATCAGAAAGGCTTACAACAGAAGCTTAATCAATAAGTATGTTGCATTTGCATCAGAAGTCTAAATTAACTAATAAAAAAAACAACAAGAACTACCCATGATAAGTTGGAGGAGCTGGAGTCTCCTTGCCAACACAAACCACAAATACAATATAGCAGTAGCACAAATACAATTTTATGATGGTAACATTTTAATTTGTAATTCCAATGATTTATAGGATACCTCATTAAAATCTATTTGTAAAGATGTTCCTTTAGTGTTTAGATGCATAACATTTAGAAACCCATCTTTAACTCCTTGTAGGCTATTGCTAAGAGTAGTTAGCATGGTCTCATCTGGCTAATCCTTGTACTTTTTCAATTTGTGACTGTAACACAGTTAAGTTTGTTGTGCAAAAGCTTGCGTTTGAAGCCATGGCACAAACGACTTTCCACATTTGGTAACTTTATAACCACAATCTATTTATTGTGATTTTATGGGATAATCCAACACTAAATAGTGTATAACTATGAAAGGAAAAAAAAATCTATATTGCTTCAAAAATGTTTGCAAACAAAAACTTGGAAAGTATGCCTTGCATATGTGTTCAGCTCCCTTTAATAATAGTTCCTAAATTAACAAAATATGAATATACATGAGCTGTATCAGTTCAGTAATTAAAATAAACTAGGAACAAATATGGAAGAACTAAAATATTAGAATGAGGTCATAACTCAGTTTGTGGTTTGGTCACTGTTTATTTCTTATTGTGTTTCACTGAAACTGCATCAGAAGGAAGTTGCCATGGTGTGTGGTTGGTCGTGTTGTGTTTGACCCAACTGCAGAGAGGCAGCGAGTCATTGTTGTGAGTTTAATAATAAATAACAAAAACTTAAAAAAAAAAAAAAAAAAAAAAAAACACTGAAGGTACCAGGAAGCTAGAGCAAACCAAAGCATGAATCCTGGGAGAAAAGGCGCACAACAGGGAAGAACTCAGGTAGAGTAACCGGATGCTTAACGGGGAGAAACTGGCAAAGAGAGGAGCTTAAATACTGGGAAAGAGACTGCTGGAACAAAGGGTTGGGGCTGATGAACTAACCGTTAGCAGGTGTGGGCAATTAACTGGAGGGGAGCTGAGGAGAGGGAGAGAATGGCAACAGAGGGTGATGGCGAGCAACAGGGAAGCAAGGAAATAATCGAAATGTAACTGAGAACAACTAGACACAGGGAAATAATATTAATAAACATAACACAGAATGCCAAGACACAAGGTGATAACAGGAACAGCTCAAGTGTTAATAAAAACAAGATTGATCTACAATAAACTGAAAAACTCAACCTAAGAGCTGAACAGAGAAACAAAACCCAAAAAGTGCAGATCCTGACAGAAGTGTCCGAACACCTCCGACAGACATGTGGTGCTGCTCTCGCTGCTGGGTTCAACAGTTTACTTCAGAGGAGAATAAAACCCTGTGGGGGTCAGTGCTTCAAAAACTCCCACATTATTTCACATGATACATGGTGATATTTATTACCTGCCTGCAAAAATTTAGGATATTCTGTTGTAAATAGATATTTTTCTTCATTCAAATAACCCACATATTAAGGAAATGATTATGTTTTTTGGATTTTGATTGGAAAAAGTGCTGCAGGTTAGCTTATCTCAGTGTTTATCTGACAGAACAGTTTCTGCTTCTGTGTCAAATTATGTCCTGTCCCCGGCTGATCATCAGACAGACACCTTAAAAGACCTGTTCCTGTTTTTAGTAGACCTCAAATCAGGATGTGATTTTGCTATTCAGAGAAACTAAGACCGTATGTATGAGAATACATTACTCAGTTTTGATGTCAGGTCTTTCTTGAAGCTGTAAAATTTGGTGTTTGCCTGCAGAAAGAAAGAAAAATAATTTCAAGTTATTTGATGTCCAAATGTAAACAAATAACACTGTTACAATTCAGATCAAGGTAAAATGCTGGGAGCGGTTGATATGTGTTATTTTCTTAAAAGTCCAAATAATATTGGGTGAGGCTGTTATAAATATAAATAAAAATAGAGCTTAAAATGACAACAACAAAAAAAAAAAACACAAATTAAAAGGAAAACGGATAATAAAACTAACTCGTAGGTCTTGCTGTTTTCATTTTTATTCATGAAACATTTCACGTTTTCCCTAAAAATGTGCTCGTCATAAAGCACAGTATTTTGTTGCATTTGTTTGCTCTTAGTTCATTTTTCTAAAGCGGAGCAAAGTCTGACTCTGTGCCGCTGCAGCTCCGCCACAGGGATCATTAAAGTTTCATCTGAGCCGATCAAATCCACAGGGTGCCCCTAATAATAGCATTTCATACAATTATAATAACTTCTCTATGGGGCTGAAGCCCTCAGATGTACTAGTGATGGCAATAATGATGTTTGGCTTCCCCGCTTCCTGTTCAGGACTCTCATGTGTGGCAGAAAAAGAACAAGTTCTGGGTTTTTTAGGTTAACTAAACACCAGGTGGCTGTTTTCAGAGAAGAGGAAACTTTGCCCACTTCTTTTTTTTAAGGCTCTAGTGGCCTTTATTTAACAGTAAATGGACAGGAAGCAAGTAGGAGAGAGAAGGGGAAGACATGTGGCAAATGGGCCGAGATGGGGAATCGAACCCAGGACGATCACTTTGAGGGCTACAGCCTCTGCACATGGTACCAACTGAGCCACAAAAAAAACTGCTGAACTTCTCCCTGAATTTTTGCTGGTTCCGATTTTAATGCTGTCAAAGTCTAAATGCAACAATGAAACAATATGATGGATTATTGCTAATATTACAACTTTACTTTCCAGCTTTAAAAGTGTCAATGACAGAGTTTTACATCATCCTAACTTGATAAAAAAAAAAACATTGTTCAGGTTTTCTCGCCTGTGATTGGTCACAGAAGAAACGTGCTTATGTTACAGATGCAGACAAATTTGTTGGAAATCCTGGTAAAGATGTTGAAAACAAATTTTTATTAAATTAACCTTTTGTCGCAGTCATTTAAAGCGGCACTATGTAACTTTTACTATCGCCGTCTAAAGAAATGCTCCGCTCCCGACCTAAAACAACCAATCAGAGCCAGGGGGAGGGGCTTAGCGCTGTCAGTCACCCTCGTGTACGCGCTGCAAAATGTGCTGATGGTGGAGAAACAACTCACCGTTCCAGGAAAGCTGTTTAAAACTGCTTAGCATTAGCATCAGGCTATGCTGTGGTGAACCAGCTGTAGCGTAGCAGAGAGCAGGGGGAGTGTGTGAGCGGCGCGTACATGGGGGTGCTTGACAGCGCTAAGACCCGCCTCCTGGCTCTGATTGGTTGTTTCTGACTGGGTGGTGGATTTCTGCCCTTAGTTCTGGGAGCACTGGGAGAAGGCAGAGGAGCTGGATTTTTTTTCACAGATTATCTGTTTTATACCATACGGTCACGAAATTAATAATTTTAACATGAAATCATGAGACAATTTGAACAAATATGTAAAAATGTATTTTCATAAAAGTTACATACTGCAGCTTCAATCGCACTTTGAAAAATTTAGAAAAATTCATCATTTAATTTAAGAATATGTTTTCAGTTTAGAAGTAAATTTCTTTAACAAAAACACAGATGCTGGAGTTGTTGGTCAGACAAAAACACAAAGACAGGTAATAATAATACCTTGTAACTTTATTTATGTACATATTTATTATTATTATTATTATTATTATTATTATTATTATTATTATTATTATTATTATTATTATTATTATTATTATTTCCCTTTCACCATCCCAGGTTTTTTTGTTTTGTTTTGTTTTTTTTCTCTTTAAGCTTTTCACACTTCATCTTGTACCATAACTACACCGCCTCTGTGTTGTGTTTGTTCTTTTTTTGGAAAATATTTTAAAAAGTGTTACACACAAACACACACAAAACAAAAAGAAAAAAAAAAAACACAAAAGCACTTCCTTTTCCCACTATTTCTCCGGATCATCCAGAGCCGCGGATCCTCTGTTCAGATTACCCCACAGGTTTGCTATAGCATTCAGGACTGGAGACTGAGCAGACCATGGAAGAAGGTTGATCTGGTGCCTGTCTTGATCATTTTTTTAGTTTTCCGGCAGATGCCATCAGATTGTCTCTTAAAATGTCCTCATATTTTAAAATGTTCATAATGCTATGTACTCTGACATGGTTTCTACAGCCACAGAAAGAGCAACAGGCCCACAGCACCACACATTCTCCACCATACTTACGAAGGAACATGAGGTGGTTTTTCACACCATCCTCATCCCTTTTAAAATTAGAGACAAGATGTCATGATCTGTCGGTGTTTGGACTTTACAGACCAATTCAATAAATTAGAATATTACTGAATAGTCCGTTTGTTTCAGGAACTTTATCACTAAGTGAAACATATTGTAAAGATTATTTACACACAGATGGATGTTTGAAAGACTTTCTTGATTTTTATTAGCTGTAAGCGGAATGATTTTTCCGCTTACAGCAGAATGATTAGCTGTTTATTAGCTGTTACAGCAGCTAATAAAAACATGACATTTAAACGTGACATTTATGTCACTTAAACATGACATTTAAAATTTGAATATTACACCAGACCAATAAGAAAACATTTTTAATGCAGAAATGTAGCTTTAATGAAAAGTATGTTTAATACCTGCTTAAAGGTTGGCAGTTTTCAAAAGGTACAGTTAATCTGACAAATGAGCTTCATTCTAATTTACTGAATAAGACTGCAGTTTCACGTGTCTCTTATTTTAATCTTTCTTGCTTATTTACTTATTTATTTAGATTTGTTCCTCTGTGTGTTTTACTTTTTGGTTTATTATTATTTAAATATTAGCCCAGGATTCCTTAGATTCGTGTTCCTTTCTCTTTACTGTTAGTTTTAGTTTTTTTTCCTTTTATCCATGGTTTTCCTGTGTCTCAGCTTTGTTTCCTTCACAGCTGTTTCACATCTCCTGTTTTCCCTCTGCCTGCTCTCTTCCTCAGCTGCCTCTACTTACCTCTGATTAGTTCTTCTGGTTTTTTTGCTGCTCCCTTCTCTCCCTCAGAGTATTTAAGCTTTCCGGTTTGCACTTTCTCCCCCCGTTCCTCCGTCAACATTTCCCTATGATTCGTCCCGTTGTAAGTTATCTTTATTTTCAATAAACATTCACTGAATGATCATCCCAAGCTCCTGTCTGCATTTTGGTTCATCCTTAAACTTATGACACAAGGCCAGGAGTCAATGGCAGACACAACAAGACCAGGAACCACAGAGAACAACAGTGATTGTAACAGGAAAAACCAGCGAGGAGTGATTGAATTAAATAATGAGGTTAGGCTGATTAGTTAAATAGGTAACAGCTGTGGGCACCATAACCATATGGGTAGCTGAGGATAAATGACTAACTTAAGTCTAATGGGTAATGACAGCTTTACTCTAGACCCACTAGGAGTGTTTGCCAAAAAGAGGACCGTGAAGCAGTATCATAGAAGGAACTGACAAAGAGTGAATGAAAACTAGGTGCTGATATACTGAGGTGGTGATTACTGGATGCAAAGCAGGTGAGTCTAATTAATAACAGGCTGCAGATGAGGAAGACTTTACGAGATGGATCACTGACAAACATGAGTGAGAAACACAGGGAAACGGTGACTAAACAGAACCAAAAGTGTCAAAAACCCAGGACTGGGTGTAACAGGAAGTAAATAAAACACAATAAAACAAAACTAAAAATTTAAACAGAGCCTAAACAGTAGATCAAAAAGCTAAAGGATGAAACAAGATTACAAAATGAAGAAAAAATGTACATCTGAGTTGTTTGGGATACTGTGATTTTGTTAAAAATAACTGTTTCATAACATGGGAATAAATGCATTGAAATTAAGGAAATGTTCAGTGTGAGGTCATACCACTGTAATAAAAGATGCGTTTATTTTAACACTCTTTACACATCTTTACCAGAGTAAGTCTATTTCTCCCCACAAATAACACTTTACAGTATAACTGTTTATTGAAGCCGATATCAAAGTAAATAATCAGAAGCAGTTTTCTAATCGGTGCTTTCGGTTCTGAGAGCTTCGTGAAGAAAACTTCGGCTGTATTTTAGACGAGACTGTCTCATTTTTATCTGAAATAAACAAACATCACAGTGTTTAAAAGCCAAGCGCATTGAAATGAAAGTAAAAGCAGAACTTTCTGACACCAAAAACACAGCAGCGTTATGTTTAAAGAAAGCATGATTTTGAAAAAAGACCCACAGATGTAGGGAAATTTTTATTCTCTATGTTGCTGTTTGCTCTGGAAATAAGAAGTTTAATCTGCTGAAGGCAGAACACAGCATCGCTGCACAGTTTGACACATCTGTGTTTTTTAATGATTTTATCTGATATTATAATGACTTCATAAGGAAGTCATACAACAGAATGACCACTTAATGCTTTTGCTACTAATGCTGCAGCTTTTTGCATAAATCTGATTTTCCATGCAGATGTGACAATTGTGGCAAAATGTTATGGCGGTAACACAATGTTTTTAAGAATTTTATTTGCAAATGCATTAAATTTTATTCAAAATCCCAAATCTGATATGCCAGATATCAACTTATGGACAAATCTTTGCTGATGGTGACTAATTCTGCTCAAATTGTTGGATTCTGCTTATGCACCTGCATTTTAGCAGGTTCTTTAATGTGGTTAGGCTCTGGAAGACGCCGACGGATCATCACCAAATCGTTCCTGGATTGTTGAAAAAAGTTGCTTCAAGATAACGTTTTAATCGCACTGTTTATGTTTCAGGGCCGTGTTCTTCGGCGGAAAGGAGAAAAAACTCACTCTTACTGGTTTCCAGAAGTCCCAAACAACTGGAGCAAAGAAAAATGAACTCTACACTTGTCTTCTGCGGTCCATCTGTGAACATTCAGCATGATTTGAATCTCTCCTTGATGTCTTTTTTGGACAAAAGTGGCTTCTTTTTCCACCCATCTTGTCCAAAAGTCTTTATCTCACTGCACAAGCATGCTTGTCTAAGTGCTGCCAATGCTGAATAAGCTCTGGCTCTGAAGTTTGCTGGAACCTCTTGCTGAACTTCTCACTTCTCACTGTTCAATGCTGTTTTCCCACAAATTTCAGGCCAGCTTTTAATTCAAACTGCTTTTTTGGAGGAAACTATTGCTGACACCTGTTCTAATGAGATAAATGCACTGAATTAACAGATAATTTTAGGCATAAATACAGTGAAAATGGAGTTTTGTGGTAAAGGAAATATTTCAAGTTATAAGTTAAAAAATAATATTCATCTGATCACTGCAAACTGATCAAAAATATTATGAAAAACTACATCTGCAACTCGTCACAGCCAAAACCATGCACTTATTTAGAAAATAGAAAAGAAAAATCCTTTATTGTCTCATGATGAGGAAATTTCTGTGCAACGGCAGCAAAGTGACAGTGACAGGTAATAACAGAACAACAGACTCACACAAAGAATATAAAATATATTAAAAAAAACATAATAAAGACCAAAAAAACACTGTACAGTAAAGCAAAATGTCAACATGAATACTGTGTAGTTGTAAAAAATTCTCCAGTCCAGGGGAACGTGCAACTGAGTTGGTTAATTAAAAATGTACAAGATGTGCAAAATGTCTCTGAGCATTAAAAATAGAAACTATTTACAGTTAGTGATAAAAGAAAAACTGTAAAGTTGAGTACCTTCTGGTTTTTTTACCCGATAAATCTTCATGTTATGCAGGCTGTTCCTTTTTATTTTCTTTCCAAATGTACTTTTTCATCATTTTAATCAACGTTTTCACACATTTTAGGTACAAAAACACACTCTCTGTACTTTCAAAAGTCTGGTAAAGAGTACAGATGAAACTATTTTTGTCCCACATGCCATTAAACACATCAGTGTAAAGAATACTGATATATTTTTTAAAAAGTGTACGACTGAAGGAGGAAGGTGAGAACAACGGCTCAGCTCGGGTCAAACAAGGCCATGTAAAGATGCGTTTCAGGATTTGCTTTTACTTTTCAGTTTTAGTTTGTGACATTTGTTTTGTGAAACTGCTTAAGCCATAAATGAATTAAGATGAGTTAAGCTCACCAGCAAAGAAGCAGAACAACTGGGGTCGACTCATAAATGACGTCTAGTTGGTGTTACTCAGCGAGCGCAAAACTCCAGACTTGCCTCACAGCTGGTTCTGTTTATGACACTGGATTTGGGTAGGGATAAACTGTAGCAGAACCTTTCATGTAACAGAAACTAAATGAGAATGAAACCACTTAAATATTTGTACTAATTGTGTAATAGCTGGGGCGTTGCACCATGGACGTCAATAAGGAGGGAAGTGTTAAGTTAAATTTTTAAAAAAGCCCTGATTAGATCATATACCAGCCTCTCCCTCTGCTGATGTTTCTTTTGAAAGGGGTTTTTCCCCTGAATATGATCAAATAGACATTTATTTATTCATTTATTTTTATTTATGTCTTCACTTAGATTTATTCACTGTTTTATTTATTGTTTTATTTATTTTTTATTTATTTTAAAGCTGTATGTGGAGATAGTTCCTTCTTTAAATTTGACAAGTTCTATTTTTATTATTATTATTTTTTATCTTTCATTACAGATGAATAAACTGTTAGTGGAAGATACAGTTGAACTTATTTTTTTGTGTGATGTTTAATAACTTTAAGCCCCTTCCTTTTACAAAGTGCTTCAAAAACATCAATCAAGTATACAGCAAATAATCAAAATCATCATGCAAATACACATGAAAATTATCAAAATTATCACACAAATATCAATGCATCAAAATCATTAGGATCATCAGGCAAATATACTTCAATGTCCTACTTACTACTGATCTAAGGCAGCTCTAAACAGGTGGGTTTTTAGCCTTGATTTAAAGGAACTCAGTGTTTCGGCTGTTTTGCAGTTTTCTGGAAGTTTGTTCCAGATTAGTGGAGCATAAAAACTCAATGCTGCTTCTCCATGTTTGGTTCTGGGGATGCAGAGCAGACCAGAACCAGAAGACCTGAGTGGTCTGGAAGGTTGATACAATGACAGCAGGTCTTTAATGTATTTTGGTGCTAAGCCGTTCAGCGATTTATAAACGAACGGAAGTATTTTAAAGTCTATAATCTGAGCTGTAGGGAGCCAGTAGAAGGACTTTAGAACTGGGGTGATGTGCTCTATCTTCGTGGTCTTAGTGAGAACGTGAGCAGCAGCGTTCTGGATCAGCTGCAGCTGTCTGACTTTTTAGGCAGACCTGTGAAGACACTGTTGTAGTAATCAATGCGACAAAAGATAAACGCATGGATGAGTTTCTCTAGGTCTTGTTGAGACATCAGTCCTTTAATCCTGGAAATGTTCTTTCAGGCAATAGAAGGCTGACTTTGTAACTGTCTTTATGTGTCTGAGAAGGTTCAGGTCTGAGTCCATCACTACACCCAGATTTTGGGCCCACTAGTTTCTAGCTGGAATAACTGAAGCTACGTGCTGACTCTCGATTGTTCCTTGTTGGGTCCAAAGATAATAACTTTAGTTTTATTTCTGTTCAGCTGGAGAAAGTTTTGGCACCTCCACCCATTGATTTGTTCTCAGCATCTGTTCAGTGTTTGGATGGGTTTAGAGTCACCTGGTGCCATCGTGATATCGAGCTGTGTGTCATCTGCGTAGTTGTGGTAACTGATCTTATTACTTATATAGATATTAAATATTAAACTCAGTTGCACATTCCTCTAGACTGGAGTATTTTTTACAACTACACAGTATTCATGATGAAATTTTGCCTTACTGCATAGAATTTTTTAAATTCTTTATTCTAATTTTTATCCATATTTGATATTCTTTGTGTGAGTCTGTTTTTTTGTTACTGCCTGTCACTGCCACTTTGCTGCTGTTGAACAGAAATTTCCCCATCATGGGACAATAAAGGATATTTCTATTCTATTCTAAATTAATTGGCTGTTCTTTAAAAATTACAACAAATTTAATTTATTTATCCAAAATTATAAGTTGTATTTTTTCATAAGGTCATGTGACATAAGAGGCTCTAAACTTTAATTAGGTAGACTGAGAGCAAAAATGGCTCTCTGGATTGCAGAAGCCTGGCGTAGGTCATAGAAAGCCAAACTGATCACAGCTGATGTTTATGAGACCCACATAGGTAAGAAACAGGGCCCAAGTAGAACTGCCCGACATTCTTAACACCAATTCAAGAAGGGTTCCCAACTGGCTTTGTTGATATTTGTTGTATTTCTTCATCTAAAGTGGGGCTCACATCTAAAATCCAGGGCCTACCTGGTAGCTGTCCAGTCCAAGCAACACTCACATGGGGCCCACATAAACCTGCGCCATTAAATGTCCAACATCTACTTTCTGAATTGACTTTACTGATTAATTCATTTTTTGTTTATTAAATATTTAATTTTTGGAAAATCAGGATTTTTTTTTTTTTTTCACCAATGCGCTCCTCGTGTTTCCATAGTTCAGAGTGATGTCAGCACTCCCAGGGCGGCCATCTTGTTTGACAAGCGTTTTACAGCTGCTATTTATTTGGAACCACACGGACTGAGCGTCTCACGTTACATCTCCATAACGCTTGAACCTTTTTGGATTAAAACGCAATTTTAAGACATTCTTCTTGGAACATTGCATCTTTATTCTGCTAATATTATGACTTTATTCTCGCAATTAAAAAAAAAAATTCTTGTAGCACCGCCCTGGTACTCCATTGTACAACTCACAGAATGGATGATCGAAATAAAAGCCATTTTTTGAAAATAGTTTCTGTCATTTGCCACTTATTTTTGAGAAAAGAAAGCATGATAATAATTTTAAAAAAACAATTTAAAATTAGAAATCAGATCAGGTATGAAAAAAATCGTGATATTTTATTTTTGGCCATATCGCCCAGCCCTTGTCTGTTGTCTTTTAATGCTCAAATGCACAAGCTAGAGGTGGGCGGATCGATCCAAAATATCAATAATATTGATCCCAAACTGGTATCAGTATCGGATCAGTACTAGTGTGGTGAGATCGATACTTCAGTTTCAGATTCCCTCTTAAAATTTTATTTCATTTTTGCATTGTAGTTACTCAACCGTAAACAAGACTTTGCTTTGATTTGCTCTCAAATGATAATTTTTTCGCATTTTGTTTATTTAGAAAACAATGCACACAAATCTGTTTTGTTTCTCTATTGTTTCTATTTATAATTTAAATGTGTTATTAAAGTATTTTTAGACACCCATAAACTTTATCAAAATTCTGTCCAAGGTTTTAACAAAATAATTCAAAGGAAAAACCACAAAAACGCCTAAAGGTCAGAAGTTTGATGATGTATCATCATGTATTTACTTTATCTTGGATCAAAACCAAAATATGCAGTATCGCACACTTCTAACATGCACATTTTGAACATTTTTACAATTAAAATACCCAGTCACACATTCCTTTGGATCGGAGTTCACTATTTTTAATAACTGCACAGTATTTATGTTGAAACTTTGCACTTAATGTATTGTATGTTATTCTTTTTTCTAGGGCTGCAACAAATGATTATTTTAGAAATCAATTAATCTATCGATTATTCTGAGGTTTAATCAAATAAGCGGATTAAAAAATTACTACATTTTACAGATTTTTCATTTAACCGCTTAAGATTTTCTATATAATATTAGAAATACATTAAAAGATGCAAATAAAAAAATTAAATTCCTTTTTATATAAGAATATAAACATTTTATTGCCTAAAATGCAACAACATAACATTCCTTTCATGAATCTGAACTTGGTGAACATAAAAAAAATGCCAAGTGAGGAGTGTTGGGTAAAAAATATGAACAGACAAAGGTGATCTTAGATTCAAAATGTATATATATTTTGTACAGTTTTGGCTTCTCTGAATACATTGTTTCTTTCTGCAAATGGCCTTTTTTGAGTCTGTATACTCCAGTTAATGATTAATCAATTGCTAAATTTGTTGGTGATTATTTCAATAATTGATTCATTTCAGCCCTACTTTATTCAGTTTTTATGTATTTTATATTCTATATTTGTGTGACCCTATTTGCTTTGATTGCCTGTCACTTTACTCCTGGTGCACCTGAAGTTCCCCATTGTGGGACAATAAAATAATTTCTATTCTGTTTTATTTTATTATGTTTGAAACCAGAGAGCCATAAATAGACTGAGGATTGAGTGGAGATTGATATTGGATGCAGGTGAGGAAATCAGGTAACTGGGATCAGCTGAGAAAGGGAACAAACAATAATAATAATAATAATAATAATAATAATAATAATAATAATAATAATAAACAGAGAGGCTGAACTAAGGCTTAAATTAGTGACAAATCATTGGGGAAAATAATAAAAATAATTAATGAGAACCAAATCTAAAAGCACAAAGAACAAAATATAGGAATAAAAAAGGAAACTAAATACAGAGGAATGAACATGTATGGAAAGATCATTAAAACAATACTGATGAACTGAATATGGCAAGATCTATTGAGCAATAATAAGGAAACGCAAACATAAAAGGAACTCCACAACACGCAGATCCCGCTTCTTCTGCGGAAATTACTGAATGTTGATGGCATTATCTAGGATTAAAATATGGTTACTCGTCAGTAATTCCAGTTATCATGTGAGAAACTGACAACTTTTTCTTGGCTAGATTAAAAAAAGATTTTGTTACTGAAAAATTTGTCCTATTTCCCTGCAGCTATTCCTGCTCTGATGACACCATATCTGTCAGAAAGCCAAAAATAAACATATTCTTTTTTTAATTCATAAAATACCGACTCAGTTGTCTGAAAAAAATATGTTATATTGAGAGAACAACAGAAAATACTTCTGTGCCTGGGAGATTCGGCTTACCTTTTCTGGAAATACACTTGTTGATGAGGATGAAGATGAGGCTGATCACCAGTGACACAAAAAACATCCCCAGTATCACCAACACCCAGATGTATTTACGTAAAAGACCCATGGAATCGCTGCTGGATATCACAAACCATCAAAAAGAAAATGAGCCTCTGTCAAAAAAAAAGAAAATCACAAAGACGCGCTTCAGTTTAACGAGTTTTCATCCGCTGCTTTTCAGTATACAAGGCTGTGGATCGGAAAGACAACCATTCACCACTTCCTCTTTTTCAGTGTTGACTAAGTCTTAAAGTTATTTTGGTTTCAGCATCTGAACTGTGAGACTCAAACAAGCCTCCTGACAACCTCTGGGGACTGTTTTTGGGAGGAAGTTCGCCTCATGCACTGCCAGCAAAAAAAGAAAGAAATATGATGTTACCAGATTTTTTAGCTGGTTTGGGTTGAGCTGCAAAGAGTTTTGTATTTTAACATGAAAACAGAAGGCAGCTTTTAATTCAGCTTTTGATTCCATCTGGAAACACACATTTCCGCCTTAATCTTTCCATGAAAATGCTATTTTTTTTCTCCGTTTATCTTTTCTCCACACACTGTCCGCAACAGCTTCCTGACAGCTTCCAAGAACAGATACTGCTTATTCACAATTACGTTTGAGCAGCGTATTAAAACCCCTTTACATCAGCTCCACCCTTCTTGTAGCCAACTATTATTTTTATCATTAAATATCCAATCATATATATATATATATATATATATATATATATTATTAAAGCAAGTTTTCAATGAAAAAGCCTTCCCAAATACAATAATCTGTCCTACCTCCTCAGCAAACAGCAGATGGATCTGAGACTGGGTCAAAACTGGGTGTCAGGCTCAGAGAACTGAAGATGAAAGTCGGTGGCATGATGCGGCAACAGTCATCCTGTGCAAAAACTTTGCATATCAGCTTCTCATTTTCTCTGTTACAGCGAAGAAACCTGCAGGCTGAGACTATATTATCCCCACCTTCTGCCATGCTCCACTGACCCCAGCTTGTGGGTGTTTGCATGTTTGACAGAGACACAGAAGGGCACAATATCTGTGCAGAATATTTCAAGTCTCTGTGTGCTTCAACATATCATTTCCAGTTATCTGCATGGATATTTTTCCACTGAAAAGAACCAATAATGCTTAAACCAGGAAAGTAAAAGCCATGCAATTTGAGCCATTTGGAGTTTCAGTTCCTCTTATAGCACTTTGATCTGTCGCTAGTCTAACACCACTCCATCAGGCAGGGCCGTTTCTTGCTATAGGCAAACTAGGCGACTGCCTAGGGCCTCCTAGCCACCAGGGGGCCCCAAAGCTGCATGTTCAGCATCATCTTAGAAAACTTAAAATGTCTTATCTTTATCTGTAGTTATTACATATATTTATTACATCTTTTATCTGCTTAAAAAAAATAAAGATAAGATCTAAATAAAATAAACTGTACTGATTAACTTTTGATGGTTTTTTTTTTTTTTTGTTTTGTTTTGTTTTTTTTTTTTGGGGGGGGAGGGGTTCCCGCCATCATTAGGTCATTTTTATTGGACTGCACAGTCACACGGACTGGCGTAGCGGCCGCCGATAGGTAGACGGTGTTCTTGTCCGTTTGGCATACACTGTCAGAATAGCATACCGGAAGTCAGCTAGGCTACTTTATCAGAACAGCATACCTTTGTTTGTGTGTTTGTTTTGTAATAAATGTGTAAAATAGTACACAAAAACTCGTATTCAGAGGTATTCTGAAGTGATAGTTAAAGTGCTTTAAAACACAGAAAGCCTTGCTTTCTTGGTTCGCTACTTTACTCAAGCTAGCGAACAGCTAGCAGGATGTGTGGTAACCATCAAAATAAAATTTTTTTTGTCAATATAACGTACTTTCAAGCGTGTACTTCAAATTGGGGGTTTTATTTAGCAAGTATAAGCTATTGTTCAGTTTTTTAGATACAGGACTTGAAATCTCTTTTATCTACGCACTCATCAAACTAGCCCAAACTAACTGGCCCCATTCTGTAAACAATAAATTGTTAATAATTTGTTGTTTATTATTATATAATAAATACTGAACCAGCATACACCGGTTCAGTGTAACACCCATCAAAACCGCATACTCTTTCACAAATATTGGTATGCTGTTTTAGTAAAGTAGCCTAGCAAACTTTCGTATGCTATTCTGATGGAGCTGTCAGGACACCTGTTAGCCAGAAAAGTAAACCAAACACATGTCATCCAAAAGAAGGTTAGTGACTCAGAAAAATGGAAGAAGAAAAACAATCAAAGGTTAAAGCCATTGTATCAACCTTCCAGACCACTCAGGTCTTCTGGTCCTGGTCTGCTCTGCATCCCCAGAACCAGAAACAAACATGGAGAAGCAGCCTTCAGTTTTTATTCACTGCTAATCTGGAACAAACTCCCAGAAAACTGCAAAACATACGAAACACTGAGTTCTTTTAAATCAAGGCTGAAAACCCACCTGTTTGGAGCTGCCATTGATGAGTAGATGATTTATGGTTCCTATGAACCATAAATCTGCAAACAAATCCAGGTGAGATCAGCTCGGTTCTCCAAAGGGTGGAAGTTTGAGTGTAAATCAGTTAAATAAAAGTGAATCATTGATCAATGTTTTTGCCGATGATTTTGATGGTTTTCATGTGTAATTGCTAGATCATTTTGATGATTTTGCTTGTTGTTTTTGATCATTTTGCTGTATACTTGATTGATGTTTCTGTGATGCAAAGCACTTTGAAACTGCCTTGCTGCTAAAATGTGCTATACAAATAAACTTGACTCAAAAAAAATCCCATGAATTTCAGATGTGATTCCTATCTTCCACATGTGGGTCACATTTTGCACATATGAGCCTGTAATTTGTTCATTTATTCCATGTTCTATTCAACTTTTGATCACATGTGGAAGTTGTGATTGCATATTTCTCACATGTGCACCACATATTCAATTTTTTTCCCCTTGTGAATATAGGTAGATTGTACGCTGTATAATACCCTTTTTGCATTTGTCAAAATGTCAAAGTGTTTGTAAGTATGTATGTTTTTATCAGTAATAAACTAAAAATGTCAGATTTTAAAACAAAATAGCCAGGTTTTTGTTGAAAAGGGATCTGTAATTTATTGTAGATTCAAAATATGAAAAGGGTTTCATACCATCGCATTATTATAGTACAGACCAACTGTTTCTTCATTTTTGGAAGAGGTTTTTTTGTTATGTGGGAAGGGTGGTGTTAATGAGAAATAATTTGTGCTGTACCTAATATATATTTGTATATATATTATACAAATATATATTAGGTACAAATAAAAATATTTGTATTTTATGAAAATTTTCATCAACCACTTGTGCTTGGAGGCCAGATTTGCTCCATTCAAGTCAAAAAACTAGATATTTACATACACCAAATAAAAAGACACAGGTAAATTTTTTTTCTCACTGTCTGAAGTTATGTCAGACCAAACTTCTATAGTTTTAGGTTAGTAAGAATTACTTAAATTATTTCTATTTGCTGAATGTCAGAAAACCTAGGGAGAAGATTTTTTAGAGATTTTTTTTCTAACTTTCTTCAAAATCAAAAATTTATATACTTTGGTCAGTATCAGGGACATTTGTCTTTTAAACTGTAAGACTTGGGTAAAACATTCTGGGTTTCCTTCCACAAGCTTCTCACAACAGTTTGCTGGAGTTATGGCCCATTCCTCCTGACAGAACTGGTGGAACTGGGTAAGGATTGCAGGCTGCCTCACTCCCACATGCATTTTCAGATCTACCCACAACTTCTCCACAGGACTGAGATCATAGCTTTGTAATGGAAATGCCAAAACATTGACTTTGTTGTCCTGAAGCCACTCTGTAACCATTTTGACTGTTTGCTGAGGGTTACTGTCCATTTGAAAGACTCATTTGGACCTGAGCTTTATCTTCCTGGCTGATGTCTTTAGATGTTGCTTCAATATTTCTACATAATGTTCTTTCCTCATGATGCCATCTATTTTACGAAGTGAATGGAGATGAATGCAGATGAATGGAGTCATTATCCACAGTGAAACATGTTCTGTACCAACATGGGCTGAAAAGTCACTCATCAAGGAGGAAGCAATTACTTCAAAAGAAACATAAAAAGCCAGACTGCAGTTTCCACTGCACACAGGGATGAAAACCTTCATTTCTGGAGCTATGTCCTGTGGTCTGATGAAACTAAAATGGAACTGTTTGGACAGAATGACCATCATTACATTTGGAAGAAAAACAGGAATGATTGTACCATCCTAACTGTAAAGTATAGGGGTGGCAGCATCATGTTGTGGGGCTGTTTGCTGCAGGACGGACTGGTGCACTTCATAAAATAGATGGCATCATGAGGAAAGAACATTATGTGAAAATATTGAAGCAACATCTTGAGACATCAGCCAGGAAATTAAAGCTCAGGTCCAAATGAGTCTTTCAAATGGACAGTAACCCTCAGCAAACAGCCAGAGTAGTTCGAAAGTGCTTAAAGGACAACAAAGTTAATGTTTGGGTGTGGCCATCACAAAGCTATGATCTCAGGCCTGTGAAGAAGTTGTGGGTAGATTTGAAAATGTGTGTGTGAAAAATGTTCTCGCTATGTTTTCTGGCATTTAGCAAATAGAAATAATTTTGGTAATTCTGACTGACCTAAAACAAGAGAAGTTTGGTCTGATATAACTTCAGACAGTGAGAAAAAAAAAATGCGTCTTTTTATTTGGTGTATATAAATATCTGGTTTCAGCTGTATATTTCAAGTGTCATGCATTCATGCTTTGCATGCTGATAATATATTTGGCCAGTTGGATGGACTCTAATTCCCCCTAAAGCTCACACCTGGTGTATATTTTTAATAACTAAGATGCTAAAGCTCACTGAAACTGGTAGAGACCTCAGTTAATGGTAAAGAAAGGAAAAAAGTCAAAACAATATGGGTTATATGACTAAACATAATGCAGTGGATTTGTAAATGGTATTCTCATGACTAATACCTTTGCCCATTCCATCCTGGACAGTCATCTTAAGAAGGAAAGTGCAAGGACAATGATTAACAACAGGAAAAACCAGCTGGAAACAGACATAGAACAAGAGGAGAGAAGACGACGTGAAGGGAGCTACACAGTAAAAAAGAAATGAAGAAGACTGACATCATCAGTCAGGGCATGGGATATTACCACATCTAGCCTCCAAAGATGGTCAAAATGTCTTGTCACAAGCACAACACAACAACAACAATAATAATTATAATAATAATAATAATTATTCAATAATTGTTCAACATGGAGAAAAAGTAGTTGTACTAAAGATTGCTTAGGTTTTATAACAAAAACTAAATAAAATGCTATGGTTTTTGTGATTTATTTCAGATCTGAAATTTAATACAAATTTTTAGTTTTGCATTGTTTGTTCTGACCGATTTTGATTTCCAGATATTGTTGATTTTGTCACAAAAAATTGTAAAATCACCATAAAATGACCTAGAGATAACTGAAATGTTCTGTTTTATTCGAAAACAGTTCTGCTTCTCAACACAGCTGCGTTGGTTTCCAAGGCCGATATGCCACTCACAAAATGGCGGACTATGTGACGTATCGTTTCGACGGTGTAGCAAAGCGTACAGTCTGCCCAGTTCCACTGAGCCCGCGGGGTGCATACTTTTGGGTTTATGGAAAGTAAAACGGTACATCATTCACAGGAAATTCATGTTGCCTTCAAAATAAAAGACTGACCTCCACTAGTCTTTAAAATTGCCCATTTTATGATTATTACAGACATTTTTTAAAAATGTATAGATTAATTTTTTGTTACATTCTTTTTTTTCTTATACTTGAATATGTTAAAGCTTGTATCAAATGTCCTCAAAGCACAAACAGTTTGGTTTTATTTTGAAACTCTAACCGGAAACTCTTCCCTCCCCACGTCTCTAGCTTCACACCGGGTTGTGATGTTAGCTTGTTTTCTTGGGCGCTCCTAGCTGTTTTCCCACTTCTCTTTTAACTGCCTGAAGCTTCTCTCAGGAAACCATGGCCGAGGAGGCCGAGGGTTCCCCTCTGTCGTCCCAACATGACGGTAACTGTCCTGTGTTTGACGCCCTTCTCGGGTGGAGGGTGTAGGGGGGAGTGTTGACGGTTGACAGACCCGAAGGCAGCGGCCTCTGCATCCTTGACAACATTAGCCAGTTAGCATCATCAGTGCGACGTGTCACTGGCTCTTATTGAACATTTACTACCACCCACTGTGTGCTCTTAAGAACATCACATTAACAATTTCAATGTTACTAAACATTTAGATTACACAACAGGTGTTTTATTGTTAGATTTACCGATAAACCCACTACAATAACGTTAATTTATCTATACCACAACTGCTTTTAGCTGCTGTTTAGCTGGGAGCTTTAGCTACTTAGACTAATTTGATCTAAATGTCGGTTCTGGTTCTGAATTGGAAGCCTGTCACACAGTTCTTATGGGTCATATCAGCCAGGTGTTAAGCTCTGTGTATGAAGGGTTGGACTTGCATGTGAGGGTGACTGGTTTCACCTGCACCTTGTGTTTGTTTTGCAGGACAGTCACCTCTTCTACATGATTATATTGTCGATGGTACAAATAGTGAGGTTAATCATGTTTTAACTTTGAGTTTTTCATAATCTTCAGTGTTTGTTAAGCCAAACAGAATTTCACAAACACACACAATCCTCTACATTTGGGATCTCTCGACATTCTCTCTCAGTCTTGGCTCAGGGATGAATAATATTTTGTTTTCAAACTGCCAATGTTGCAAAACATACCTACACAAACGGGTACCATCTCAAACAGAAAGCAAAAATAATAACAGTCATAAATAGATCTGCATAATCCATAGAATATCATTGCTATATCAATATATGCAGTATTGCACTGACAAAGGATTGATTGGGTGCAAAGTGTGGTAGATTAGAGCAGCAGATCCCAAAGTTGGGGTCACAAATATGTAAGTGAGATCCTGTTGAGGAAATAACCTACAACTCAAAAATAGTAACAAGAAAGCATATGCATTTTATAAATAGTTGAAAAGACCAATGGGAATTGAATTAATAAAATTGGTCAATATATTGGCTGTCGATGCATATTGTGTTGCCATTGTGCCTCATTGTAACCGACTCAGTAAAAATGCTTGTAAGCTCAACAAAGACTCAGGATCATGAGCCTCTTTACTTTTTTATTTTGTGGGTCTGAAGCTGGAAACTTTGGAAAACCCCAGGGTTGCAGCATTTCAGATGCTTTGCATAAAAAGTCTGACTTTATATAATACATTTGACCCCTTGGTTCGACTTTCACCATCCTCAGTGTCCATAGCTGGTATAGATCTTTATGATCAAGATTTTGCATCATGGGGGAGAGTGAAGGAAAAGATTGTGATGATAGAAATGAGAAATGTAGAAATGTAGGTTAATCTCAATTAGTATCATTATTGCAATGTTACTGTTGTAATGTCAAATTCCTTGTTTGTGCAAGAAATGTGGCCAATAAAGCTGATTCTGATGTTTTTCTGACATCATACATTATTGTGCCAGTCTTAGACACTTTCCTTTTTTAAAAAAACTCAGTGTTTGCTTATAATGATTTCATAATTTCCTTATTTTTCTAAAATTAAAAAACAATCTCAGATTGAAATGGTTATAAGGTAGACCAGAATGTCATTTTTATCTTTATTTCCCCTCTTAGCGATTTCACAGGACACTCATACCAAAGGGAAATTTAGAAACACCAGTGAAGCTAACAGTCATGTTTTTGAACTGTAGGAGGAAGCTGGAGTACCTGGTGCAAATCCATGCATGTACAGGGAGAACAACATGCAAACTCCATTCTTTCTGCAAGGCAGCCTTGATTAGGAACAATTCAGACATTTTAAAATCAGCTGATAATTTCCAAACATGATGGGGAAGGAGAAGTAGCATCATAGCTGACCTTTTTAAATTTAAATGTTTTTTCTTTTTGTTTTTTTTTTTTTTGTTTTGTTTTTTTTTTTTAGAAATAACGCACCTTTGAACAATATTTCATTGGATTAAAAAGTTTTAGTAGATCTGGTATAAACTGATCTACTTAAAGTCTTCTGCTGAGTAGACTGAGGATTGTTGGACTTTGTGGTGTTGGTTAGTTTATGGCTTTGTTTACATTGGTAGGTTTTTATGTCTTTTAGTTGCTGTTCCAATAAAAACTATATTGCGGCGCCGTGGAGCTTAATGTTGTGGTTGAAAACACAAGGAATCAATGTGAAAATCCCGTGTTGGAGTTTGCTCAGCTGTCACATGACTGTAGTGGAGCTGCTCTGCATCATTCTGCTGCTTGTGGCTGGTAAATGTTTCCATTTGTCTGTCTGCATGTGAGAATGTCACCGTCTCCCTGCTCGTCGGGCTGGTTTTAAGTCACAGGAATTAAAGCAGGTATGAGCCGCTCTTGCTGTGGAAAAAACCTGAGACTTGGCGTATTGTCAGGGTGGTTACGACACGGTCACTGCTCCAGTTTAAGCTTTAAGTTAAAATCTGTCTTTATTTTTAGATGTTTAAACCTCTTTTTCCTATGAATCAGGTGATAAATATCTAATAGATAAATATCTATTATTGTTTGATTTGTAAATGGAACTCCAGTTAGGAAGACCTCAGGGGTGTTGTCCACCGGAAAAGTCATGATGAAATGATGTTGTTGCTCTTGAGCATGTTCTCGTCATACAATCAAAACGCTTCCTGCATCTTTTCCCTAATGAGTCTTTATTGCATGTCTTTTATTTGCGGCGTAGTGCTGCTGGGTCTGTCCAAGCATCTGTTGGTGCAACTTCGTCTCCATCCCAGAGAGTGCTTCTTGCTTCTGCCTCCCAGATTTTTTTCATATCTAATACGATTTTGATTGATTTTTTTTGTTGTTTTTATTTTCTTTTCTGAAAGAGAAATTACAAATGACAGAAAATATTTTCCAAAAGTGGCTTTTATTTTAATCATCCCTTCTGTGAGTTGTACGACGGAGTATCAGGGCCAGGCTATGATCATTTTTGTTTAATTACAAGAATATAGTTATATTAGAAGAATAAAGATGCGATTTTAGCAGAAAAAATGTCTTCAAATTATGAGAAAAAAGTCGTTTTTATGAAAAGAAAAAGCTTCGATAGAGGAGATCTGATGTGAGCAGTTCAGTCTGTGTAGTTCTTTGTTCGATATAAACCCAGTCGTTTGCACAGTTGTTTCAGTGTCCTGCTACTGATAATAATTTGATGCTGATGTATAAAAAGATGATTCATATTAAATATTAAATATTTTCTGTAAAACTTATTTTTCATGTTGGAGTTCTTGTAAAAGTACTTCTTCATTCTCCTAATATGACGACTTTTTTCTGGTAATATTATGACTTCATTCTCATATTATTTCGACTCTATTGTTGTACGATAGATTAATCGATTTTATGAATCGATTAATCTGTCGATTATTCTGACGATTAATCAATTAATTGGATCAAAAAATTGCCACATTCTACAGATTTTTCATTTAACCACTTAAGATTTTTCTATACAATATTAGAAATGCATCAAAAGATGCAAATAAACAAATTCAATTTCTTTTCTATATAAGAAAAATAAAATTTTATTTCCTAAAAGGTAGTAACATCGCACTCCTTTAGTGAATTTGAACCTGGCGAATGTAAAAAAAGTCAAGTGAGGACTTTGTCTGTAAATATTTTTAACCCAAAGTCAAATATATGATGTTTTCTTTTCAACCACTGGGCTTTTTTGTGAGTCTGTGTCCTCCAGTTAGTGATTAATCGATTACTAAATTACGATTATTTCAACAATCGATTCATCACGATTAACTGTTTCAGTCTTAAATTTTTGGTATAATCTGAAATCAGAGTCATTCATTATAAAATCAAGATACCACCAAAGACAGCTGTTATGTTCGTTCTTAATATTAAATAAATAAATAATATAATAAATACTTAATTTCCCTTTGGGATCAGTAAAGTATATTTGAATTTTAATTGACTTTGAAATTAATCTTAAATTTTCTGCTACATTTGTTCACTTATTGATAAATGTTGACATCAGATTTATAATTTATAGACCAGTTTTTGTTTACAGAGCTATGAATAACATGTAAGCCAATTCGTTTAGCAGCTAAAAAGGGTTAGCTATCTTATAAGGATAATTAATTGAATTATATGTTTTTGTTAAACGACTTTTTATTGATATTCTGCTTTTGATGTGGTATCTTGCTGAATATACTCTGTAATATTGATGTTTTTCGCTGTTTTGCTCCACGCTCTGTGATGACATGCGATCAGCAGCTGATGAACTGCTGTGTTCTTCTCCTCGTCTCCTCTTCCAGAGGTGCTTCAGCAGCGAGTGGCGGCTCTGGAGGAGGAGAGGGCCGAGTTCATTCGGCTCAAGCAGCAGCTGGAGGCCGAGTTCAATCAGAAGCGAGCCAAGTTCAAAGAACTGTACCTGTCCAAGGAAGGTAGGTAGTGACTTGTGTTCCTTCATAAATCATTGACAAGGAAGCACCAGCGGTCAGGAACATAAAGACAGTGGGAGTACGTTTGTCTCTGCTGAATAAGGGTTTCCTGAAGGGGAATAAAAACGCCTGTCCTTACCCTTCTTTTTCCTGTTCTGTTTAAAGGGGCAGTATCATGTAAAAACGATTTTTTTTTTTTAGCTTTACATCATATTATAATGTTTTTCCCTCATCAAAAACATACCTGGAGTGTTGCCTTGATTCTTTCATGCATGTTTGAGAAATCCTTTAATCTCCCGTGGCAACCATTCAGCTGTGGAAAACGCCTGGGTGGACCTAGCTCCACCTTTGAGGCGCAGCTCCTCCTTGGAGCTGCAGTTTCTAAGCTTCAAAGCTTCCACCTCACAGAGCCCCTCTCCCACGCAACTACCCCCACTCAGCTTCGTCAGACTAGCCAGCAGCAGTTAGCAAACACCAGGTGGAACTGCGCTTCTGCTGAGCTCATTATATGAGCTACTTCTCAGTGAAATGCTGATAAAAACGTTGTTAAAGGGGTAATAGAGTAGTGCTGTTGTGATGACTTCCTGAAGGCAGAGTTTCAGAAAGAGCAGGAGTTTTTAAAGCGAAAGAGGACCAATTTCAAGTATTAAATTACGAAATCAAATTTCTTTTAAAGTCATATTTGATAAATACAGCATTTTTATAACAACTGAAGGTAACATAGTTACTGGATTATAAGATTATTGCTATAAGATTATTCTTTGTGGCTGGAAAACACATAATACTGTCCTTTTAACTTCCTCCATCCTCTTGGAGTTTTGCTCATTCACGTCTCGTCTGATCGATCTTGCTCTCACAGAGGAACTGAAGAGACAAACCGTGGCGCTGGAGAGCTGCCAAAGCGAGCTGAGCTCCGTACAGGCCCAGCTGTCCCAGGCCCAGGCGGAGATTGAGACCATCAAAGCCGTGGCCACTGTGTCGGAAAACACCAAGCAGGAAGCCATCGACCAGGTCCGCAGCCAGTGGCAGGAGGAGGTGGCCTCGTTGCAGGCCATCATGAAAGGTAAACAAACATAATGGGATTCCTCTTAGTTGTTTGGTAAAGTGATCTTGTAGATTATTTATGATTAGTGATATAGTTTTCAAGACAGACTCTGAAAGAACTAATTATACATAAAAACATCCTGAGTGGGGGCGCCCTGGGTTCCATTCTTGGCCCTGGCCATTACTGCAGGTCTTCCACTTCTCTTTCTGACCAACTTCCTGTCGAGCTACTAATACAGTAATAAGGGTGCGTTCACACCAGTCCTGTTTAGGTCCGCTTTAATCCAACTCCAGTTCGTTTGCCAAGAAAGTCCGGTTCGGTTGGGGAGGTGTGAACGCGTAACCCAACTCTGATGCAAACTCTGGTCCGCCTACAAATTCTATGCCTCGGCTCGGTTGAAGTGAGCTCTGGTGCGGTTTGAATGCATATGTGAACGCCAAGCGGACCGGCGACCGCACCAAAAGCAGGAAGTGAACTTTAGCGGAGAGCATTCTGGGAAAATACAACCAAAACAAACGCGAGTCAAACACTAGCGGCAGAAATGACTTTCGCCAAAAACACGAGAAATTCTGACGCTGCTCCATTTTTGTTTACGTTTCGTGAAGAAGGAAGTTGCGCTCAGCGTCTTCTTCAGAGGTTTTTGTCTCGTTTCCTTGAGTGGTTCTTGTGCAGCGCCCCCACAGGCGATGAGGGGAACAGGTTGCTGGAAGGGTTTGGTTCGTTTGACTCAGAGCAGACAGAAAGCGAACCACAGCAGCTGAAAATGTAACAAATGTTGAAGTTTTGGTCCCCAGTCGAACCGAGTCTACCGGACTATCAGGTGTGAAAACGCCCTGAAGGTCACCAGAGCCAAAAAAAAAAAACCTTTAAAAAAAAAAAAAAAAAATTCATAGAGGTGTATTCTAGAATAACGCCGTTCATGGTGGCTGCATGTTGCAGCAGCTTTGTTAGTTTTGATTCGTTCTTTTTCTGGACTTCAGTTCAAATTTTTTTTTTTTTTTTTTTTTTTTTTTTTTTTAGCTGGAAGGATTCTTGTTTGTCCTTTTTTTTTTACTTTCAGACAGTTGTTACGACACGTAACCGTGGCAACAAGGTGTTGTTTTTGCAAGTGAGAGCTGCTGGTTAGCACCTCAAAAGCTCAAATAACACCTGAACTACCATCGTTTCCCAACTCCAACGTCTCTGCCCGGGTTTCCAATCATACGGCCAGACAGAGATTTAAAGTGGAGCGGCAAAAGCAAATGAGGTGGATTAGCGGTGCTTGGCAACAACTGATGGTGTCGTCCAGGACGCTTTACTGTGGAATATCGTCTCTGCTGCCTGGAAGTTGAGCTGTTAGCGTCTCATGATGGTTATGAGGCTGTCATACAGCAAAAGTCTTCAGTCAGAGGCCTGTTCATATTCGTTTGCAAGACTGACTGCTATAGGGATCCTTACTGCCCACAGCATCATCATCCTTAGCGATCTTTTGAAGATACTTAAGTGATTTGAGTTACGACAGCATTTCATTTCCCTTTGGGTTAAATAAAGTATATCTGAGTTGAACTGGTAAAATATAGACTTGAAAGAATAAGTTGATGCATATGAGCTTAAAATCTGTTTATTTTGTTTCTCCTACCTCTCAGAGCATGTAGTAAGAAAGATTTTTTTTGTTTTAATTATTATCTAACAATCAAGAAAATAATAAAAGGTTAAATCTACAATTAAAAATTAACAGAGCTGTTAATGTTCCTGTAGTTTTACCTTTTAAATCTGAAGTACACTTTGTGTTTTTCATCGTGTCTCTCTGCAGATACGATTTGTGAATACGAGGTCCAGTTCCACCAGCGCCTGGAGCAGGAGCGAGCCCAGTGGAACCAGTACAGAGAGGCAATGGAGCGGGAGCTGGGGGACTTGAGACGTCGCCTCACCGAGGGTCAGGAGGAGGAGAATCTGGAGGATGAAATGAAGAAGGTAGATAACAAATCTCCCTCTGCCTGGTGTGTGTTCTTCATGCATTATCCTTTGTTCAGATTCTGAGCCTGAAAACAGATTATGTGCTGATATGGAGTCAAAGTGGGTTCCTCCTCCAGATTTAGAAAACAAATGAGTAGCAGAGAGCAGATCACAGTGTTCTGCATGCTGCAGCCAGCTGGACTGCTTCCTCTGCTTTGACCAGGACTGAATTATGGGAACAGATTAGGAAATTCCGACTGGAGCTTTGAGGTTAGAGGCTGTTAGTTTATGTGTATATAGTGAAAGATAAGCATCCAGGATGTGATACAGGATGAACAAAGATTTCATTTTTTTTCTCGCTTTTCTTTCTAAAAAAGAAGTTAAAAAACTATAGAAACTGTTTTCCAAAAATGGCTTTTATTTCAGTCTCCCTTCTGTGGGTTGTATGACAGTGTATCAGGGCCAGGCTACAGGTATTATTGTTTAATTACAAGAATAAAGTCATAATATTAGCAGAATAAATGTGTAGTTTTACCAGAACGTCTTAAAATTATGAGAAAAAAAGTCTATTTAATGAGAAAAAAGCTTGGATAATTAATTTTTTTCTTATGTTAAGGGTTTTTGTACTTCATTCTTTTAATATCACAACTTTATTCTGTTAACATAACTTTATTCTTGTAACAATATGACAAAATCATATCCTGGCTCCAATACTCTGTCGTAGAACTGACCTGAAATCAAAATCCAAACAAATACAAGCTGTAAAACATGCTTGTCAAACAAGATGGCCGCCCTGGGCGCGCTGACATCACTCTGATCTATGGATTCGAACCCAGGACCTTGTTGCTGCAAGGCAGCAGTGCCACTGTGTGGCCCTCTCCTTGTTTTAGCTTGAGGTTCATGATTCAAGTCGAGATGCAAAGTGTTTAAAAATTGTTTCAGGCTCAGGAGGATGCAGAGAAGCTGCGCTCAGTGGTGATGCCCATGGAGCAGGAAATCGCAGCCCTGAAGGCCAAGCTGAGCAGCGCCGAGGAGAGGGTGAAGGAGCTGGAGGCCTCCAAGGTCAGTCAGTAATAATCAACATGCTGCTGCAGTGTTTTCTATCATTCCTTTAGATTTAGCTTTCAGTGAGACTGACTTTTTGTTTTAGGTGGTGGAAAATATAGGGCTGCAACTAACAATTCTTTTAGTAATAGATTAATGTGCCCATTTTATTGATTTATTTATTTTTCCATTAACCGTTGAATCGGCAAAAAAAAAAAAAAAAAGAAGAAGAAGAAGCCGTCACTTTTTGATGTTTTTTTTGAATGAGAAAGATAGTATAACATTGATGTCTTATAGCACAAAAACTCAATAAATGCCATGGAAGAAGACATTTTTCCCATATTATAAGTTAAAATGTCGTGTCTCACTGGCAGATTATTTCATTTATAACCAGAACTTTTTCATCAATATTAAGGAATTATTGACTTACAACCAGCTCCTATATCTGCTGAAAAGTTACTTGTAAGTTAGTTTTGTCTTATTTCAAGAGTATTCAACATATTTGCAATAGAAACTAGACCAAAAATACTTGGTAAGATTTAGTGTTTTTGCAGTGCAACAAATGATGGCAAAACAAAAATTAAACCAATTAGTTTATACAAGAACATAGAATAGCAGTGGATAGACTGTGCCTTATAAATCACAATCTCCCCGTTTTGAAACCTCGTCTCATCCCTCATGATTTAATATCATTACATCGCCCTCCCACATTTCAAGTGAAACACACAAAAACCCAACTCAGAGTAGAGATCCATAAATAAATGAATAAATAAGAAAAGAAACAGGAGGTGCTAAAAGCACATGAAATGATTATTTGACTTATTTATGCATGTTTTACTCTGTATTTAAAAAGCTCAACTGTTTTTTTCCTGCCTGGTGCTAAACAGTGTACTAAAAAATAAATAGATTCAACAAGTGGAGTACAAAACCTATCTCCAGTCTATTTTTTATATAATTTTTTGGCAGGTGAAGGAGCTCAATCACGTTCTGGAGGCCGAGAAGTCGTGTCGTACGGACCTGGAGATGTACGTGGCTGTGCTGAACACACAGAAGTCTGTGCTGCAGGAAGACGCAGAGAAACTACGCAAAGAGCTCCACGATGGTTCGTTTCAGTGCTTCTGATGGAAACTTTTTGATTAAAAGAGGGAATGTGTAGAGTAGATTAAAGCTGCAGTATGTAACTTTTATGAAAAATACATACATTACAGATTTGTCAAAATTATCTTGAAGTCATCACATTGCTGCAGCGTGTACACGAGGGTGACTGACAGCACTAAGCCCCTCCCCCTGGCTCTGATTGGCTGTTTTAGATCAGGAGTGGTGCATTTCTTTAGACAGCAATAGCAGCTCAGGGAAGAGGTGGAGGAGCTCCATCTTTTCACAGATTATCTGTCTCAGACCAAACTGTCCTGACTTGGTGACAGTTTTAACAAATATGCGAAACACATATTTTTTAAAGTTAAATAAAAAGAAAACCTGTAGATTTAAGAACATGCTAACTCCTTCCTGTTTGGATTTTGGGGAAGTTTTTGTGGTGGAAGGAGCTCCAGGAGAAAGAGTCAGTTCAGACCAGGAACGTTGGCAGATTCTTTTCTCATGAGTCGTATTATGCTCTTTAAATCTGCAGTTTGTAACTTACAAAAATATGTTTTTTCCATAGTTGTTAAAACTGTCTCCATGTCATGACAGTTTGGTATGAGACAGATAATCACCCTGGTGTACGCGCTGCTAAATGTGCTAATGATGAAAAAACAACTCCTCGCTCCAGGAAAACTGTTTATCCACCGTCATCAGTGGCCATGCTAACTAGCATTAGCATCAGGCTAAGTTGTGGTGAACCAGCTGTAGCGTAGCAGAGAGCAGGGGGAGTGTGAGCGGCGCGTACATGAGGATGATTGACAGCGCTAAGACCCTTCTCCTGGCTCTGATTGGTTGTTTCTGACTGGGTGGTGGATTTCTGCAGTTAGTACTGGGAGCACTGGGAGAAGGCAGAGGCATTATTTGTCTTATATTATACGACATAAGGATAATTTTAACAAATATGTAAAAAAAAAAAAAAAAAAAAAAACATATTTTCATAAAAGTTACACACTGCAGCTTTAACATGTGAACAGAAACGTTCGTGTCTCACAGCAGGAATGTGTTCCTCTGCTCTCAGTGTGCCACAAGCTGGAGCTGGAGCGGCAGCAGCACAACCAGCTGAAGCAGACGTGGCAGCGGGCCAACGACCAGTTCCTGGAGTCCCAGCGCCTCCTGATGAGGGACATGCAGAGGATAGAGAGCGTGCTGTCCTCCGAACAGCTGCGCCAGGTGGAGGAGATGAAGAAGAAGGACCAGGTACAGCAGCGGTGGCGCAAAAGCGCTTTGGTTTGGAAGCTCAGCTCCGGACTGAATGCGAAACCTTCGGCTTTCGCTTGAGCTCGGCTTGAAGGATGATTTATTTTTGTTTCCCAAATGAGGTCGGAAGTAATAAATGAGTGTCGGTCAAAAACACATGAGCTCCGTCAGCTAAATATAGCTGAGGCTGTCAGCAGGGCTCCTCCAGAGTCTGGGAAGCTCTGAAATGTGTTTAGTTTAGTTTTCACACCAATTATACACAGCATATCCACATAATTAGTGTTAGACAGTGTCCATCCATCCATCCATCCTTGCTTTCGCTTGTTTGTTCGTTTGTTCTTTCTCTCATTCGTTCTCTCTTTCCTTCTTTTTCTTGTTCTTTCTTTCTCTCATTCCTTTTTTCTCTCGCTCGCTCGTTTGCTCTTTTTCTCTCATTCTTTCTTTTGTTTGTACGTTCTTTCTTACGTTCTTTCTTTCATTCCTTCTTTCTTTCTCTCATTCCTTTTTTCTCTTGCTCGCTCGTTCGTGCTTTTTCTTGTTCCTCCTTTCTCTCGTTCTTTCTTCCGTTTGTTCTTTCTCTCATTCCTTTTTTCTCGCTCGCTCGTTCATTCTTTCTTTCTCTCTCGTTCTTTCTTTTGTTTGTGCGTTCTCTCTTACGTTCTTTCTTTCTCATGTTCCTCCTTTTCCCGTTCGTTCGTTCTTTTTCTCTCATTCCTTTTAGCGCTTGCTTGCTAGTTCGTTCAGTCCTTCTTTTTCTCCTTCCTCCTTTCTCTCGTTCTTTCTTTCATTCGTTCTTTTTCTTGTTCCTTTTTTTCTCTTGTTTGTTCGTTTGTTTTCTCTCTCTCTCTCATTCCTTCTTTCTCTTTTTCTGTCGTTCTTTCTTTCAGGTTCTGTATTGAAAGAATGCTACCAACCAACATTTTTTGTGGCAGCTAACATTGAAAAAAAATGTTAGCTGTAAATCTATAGTGAAGGTTTGTCTTTGGTCTAAAAACGAGACAAAAATGTCCTGACAGCACTGAACCTGTGTTGATTTTTATTTCCAATCCGGGCAATATGGCTCTCTGCCCAGGGCGACACACCTTAAAGAATGGCTGGGGAGGTCTGACTAAAGACGTTGTGATGAGCGCGTCTAATACAGGAGGAGTTCAGTTTCCGTCTCATTCACTCGCTCACCTGAATGTGATGAACTCCCGCTGTCGCCATTCGTTTTCCAATCTTGAAGTCTAAATACGCCACGTTCCTTGCAGGGGGGGATTAGTGATGCATTCGTAGCGTGTCGGATAAACAGCGCTCAGAGCACACGGTGAATTGGATGCAGAAAGCTTATTATTTGGATAACTATACTCGATGGTTGCGACAGCGCCATTTTAACCATCGTAAATTGAAAAACTCGAGATACATCGAGCATATTCGAGACGTCGCCCAGCCCTACTTTCAACCTGAGGGGTTGGGACCTTAATTGCAAAAAGTTTGGACACCCTGGGTTTATACATTAAGGATGCAGAAGGGGAGGGGGCTTTCCCAGGGCGCTAATTATTTCTGAACTCCCACTGCTGGACACTGGTTCAGGAAAAGTCTGGGATTGTTGATATGAAAAATGTGAAGAAAGTGTTTTTCCATAAGGAAAGCTTTACCGTGACTGTAATCCGAGTGGAGATGAATCATAAACCAGCTGCGTCGTGTCTGGAGGGATGAACCGGATCTATCTCGTCTGCTGCTTCCGGATCTAAAAGGATTTGCTTCTAATGCTCTGATACCTCAGGGCACCTTGAGGGGTTTTATGGAGCTGCTCTGCAGACTACACAGGAAGACCCGGGCCTCCGTGGAAAATAAATGAGCCAGTCGGCTAGTTTGGGTTGCAGTTGAGCTCCTTCTGTTCATTTATTTGCTGTGTTGATTCTCGGTTTGAGCTGTAAGACCATTTATCATCTTTATTTCATAATATTGTATCTTTTCTCGGACTGAAACGTTTAATCAGGATGAACTGATGATTGAAATATCGTCAACTAATTTAGTAATCTATTAATTGTTAACTGGAGTACACAGACTGAAAAAAGGCCATTTGCTGAAACGCCCCCTCCCACCTCCCATTCAGAGAAGTAAAAGTAAAGAAGCCAAAACTGTACAAAATATATCAACATTTTGCATTGAAGATAAAAACCTTTGTAAATAGTTTTTACCCATAACTCCTCACTTGGCTTTTTTTAAAATATATATTCACCCAGTTCAAATTCACTAAAAGAATGCTATGTTATTGCATTTAGGCAATAAAATGTTTATTTTCTTACTTAAAAAAGGAATTGTATTTGTTTATTTGCTTCTTAATATTGTGTAGAAAAGGCTTAAGTGGTTAAATGAAATGTGGCAATTTGTTTCTTAGATTAATCGTCAGAATAATCGATAGATTACAGATATTTATTGTTTTTAAACTGTTATTTTGGTTCTTCAAGCATCAGATTGGAGCAAAGTTCATCTTTCCAGAGTTTCAGGAACCCCTGATCATTCATGGAGCTTCTTTAGAAATGTGGACTGTGGACGCTGACATTAGCGTTAGCGTCTGTGCTGCTGCTACATGTTTAGCATTGAGATGCTATTTTAGGCTAACATAGCTTCTCTGATAGGTCGACTGCTTTTAGCACAGCTTGAACACAGCTAGAGTCTCTTCCAGCGTCCCATCAGATCGGTTCTAGAAGCAGAAATTAACCCCCAGTGGGCCGAGAGAAACGGCTTCATTGTCACTTGTGCGTCAGATTTAAGAACATACCAGAAACGTACGAATACAAAGGTTCCAGCTCGGGACTTTCGTATGTTTTAAAAGGAAAACAAAAGCATCAAAGTTTTAATGCCTTCAAATCTGTGTAATTAATTAATTGAAATTAACGTACTAAAGCCCCGGACCCGGTTTTGATACAATGTTGACTATTTTTAGGTTCCAGCAATGCTTAAAAATTTAAATAAGTTCCGTAAATGTAGTGTCCAAAGAAAAGAGAGGGATTGAGGGAACGACATGCCTCATCCAGTAAGATAAAACCCCCACTAAACCTGTCCCTCAGCATCTCTTAATGTTATTGTCGTTGATGGCAGAATTTGTCCAGGCTGATGACTGGATCATATTCGATTATGCAAGTTTATCCAATAAAAGGCACCATTTAGTGACAATCTGACTAGATTATTGTTCGGGGGGGTGGCCGGGGGAGAGCGTGTGAGAAATTCTGATTAAGATCCGTTTTTTTTCCTCTGTTGCAGGAGGAAGATGAGAAGGAGAGGCTGAGTCTGGTGAAGGACCTGCAGGAGGACGATGGAGGAGACAGCACCGAGCCTCTGGAGGATTTCCTCGGGCTGAGCGTTGAGGAGGTACGTGCGTCATGTCATCTGATCCGCCCTCCCCCTCCTCCCGAGACGCACAGCAGCTTGTCTTGGTGTTGCGTCATGTTATATTCCCTGGTGGTAACGTGAGCTTCTCCACCTTCACGCTCTGACCCTGTGTGTGTTTCTTGTTCCTCACAGCTTTAAACCGAAAACGTATCTTTATGACGATGGTTTTTTCCTGTTCTGTCTCCAGCGCTGGTTTTATATAACTGAGCATCTGAGCTGAAAAGTGGAACAAGTGAGGAGTTTACAGGAACAAACTAAATTAATTATTATTGTTTTAAATGTTTGTGCGCTAAACGGCAGTGCTGGGATAATTAGGCTCTGGATGCTAACACTCGAGTCATTCACACCAGTTGGGTCCAAACGTTTCGCACCGCAGGCCAAAATTGGCAAGTTGAGAGTTGGACCATAATATTAATTTATTGTAGGGCAGAGACGATTGATCGGATTAATCGTGATAAATTGATTATTGAAATAATCATCAACTAATTAATTAATCGATTAATCGTTAACTAGATCATACCGTCTCAAAAAAAGGCCATTTGCTGAAAGAACAACACACCCTGAGCAGGAATTAAAACAAAACTGTACAAAAATATAAACATTTTGCATTTAAGATGAATAAAAAAAACCCTTCTTTGTCTGTAAATATGTTCTTCCAAAAACCCCTTAAATGGCACAGTTTTAGCTTCACCTGATTCAAATTCTGGAGAGAAAAAAAAAATCACTCATTAAGCACCTTTTGCTATTTAATTAGTAGTCAGTAAATCCAAAAAATAATCACCAGATCAGCCCTGCACTGTATTGATAAGTGAAGCGGAAAGGGCTGCGCTGTTCACGTTGTTAGAAGTATTTTTTTAGCTGCAGATGCATCCTTTGCTACAAATGATCAAGCGTTCACAAAAGGAATGCTGTATTATTGCATTTTAGGCAATAAAATGTTTTTCTTATTTAAAAAAAGAATTGAATTGTTTGTTTGCACCTTTTAATGCATTTCTAATATTGTATAAAAAAAAGTCTTAAATGAAAATTCTGCAGAATGTGGCAATTTCTTATCCGATTAATCGTGAGAATAATCCATAGATTAACCGATTTACAAAAATAATTGTTACTTGCAGCCCTAATTTATTCCAAATTAAAAGCACAAAAAAAAATTGTGAATATTTTTCTTTTTACCTCCTCAGCAATAAATTAAACATGCAACATTTAATGGGGAAAAAAAAGTAGGAAAAAATTATTGTAGGTCCTGAAAAGGGTCTCAGAAGTTTTGCCTTTGTAAAATAACTTTTAGGGTTGACTTTTTTTTTTTTTTTTTTTTTTTTTTTTTTTTTTTTTTTTTTTTTTTTTTGTTCCTTACTTTATTTTTATTCAATTTTATAAAGAAACGAACAGGTGAGGGCTCGTGAAAACGCAAAAGAGGATAGATAGACGTTATGATTTACAGTGAGCTACAGGTCTGGATTATAAAACAGGTCACCGATATAATTCTGATTCACAAAGGGTAACTGGTGCAAGTGTTCTCATAGTGAATGTTTGAAGCTTGAAGTCATTTGGTAATTAGCCATTTTGCTTGCAGTTATAAATATTTTAAAGTGTGTGTCGCTTTTACTGAGATTTTAAAAATAAAATCTTAAATTTTTTTTCATACCAGATCTGATTTTAATCGAATGTTCCCTCCCCCCTGCTTTCTTTTTAAAAAGAAATTACAAATGACAAAAAAATGTTTGTTTTTTTTTTTGTTTGTTTTTTTTTTTTCAAAAAGTGGCTTTTATTTCAGTCATCCCTTCTGTGAGCATCAGGGCCAGGCTACGAGAGTTTTTAATTATGAGAATATAGTCATAATATTAGAATAATAAAGTCCGAGTTTTACCAGAAAAAAAGTCCTAAAAATTACGAGAAAAAAGCTGTTTTATTGAGATATATTTATCACCCTGTGATAAGACGAGAGGCTTTCAGACGTCCGTGGTATTTCTGCAGTTCTTTAATTAGCTTGCTATCTTTATTCTTTTAATTTGGAGAAAATTTGACTGTTTTAAGACTAGAGGGCTTTCTTCTTAAGGTCTTGTTGTTTAGTCTCTGCCTCAAGGTTTAATAGATCCGTCTCAAAAGGTGCTTTTAGGTCCTCAAAATCTTTAAAAGCTTTCAGGCCAGTCTCACTGTAACCAACCACAACGCTTAAATCTAAATTTGTAGGATCGGTGGTAACTTCTGCCTACCTTCTGCCTACCAGCGTTGATGAAGGCAGACCAAAAAAGAGAACTGGTCGTAGTAATGGTTCTGTAGAGGAACAGAAAGTCCTCGTGACTCTGAGTTGCTGCTGGAGGAGTCAATAAAGAACAGGAATAGTTTAATAGCTCTTGGGGCTTCTTGGTGTCATATTGTTCCTGTTTGTTTGATACTTTAAATAACACACAGTAGCACTTAAAAAGGATTCGTGGAAAACTTTTCTCTAGTTGTGCTTAGGGCTGAGTGATATTAATAAAAAAATTATCATGCTCTCTTTTCCAAAAAAGAAATTGGAAATGGGAGAAAATATTTTCAAAAAGTGGCTTTTATTTCAATCATCCCTTGGTGGTACGACAGACTATCAAGGCCAGGCTACAAGAACTTTTGTTTAATTAGAATAAAGTCATAATATTAGCAGAATGAAGACAGTTTTCCAACCCCAATCATTTTTAAAATTGCGAGAAAACGTTTTAATCAAAAAAGCATCTAGAGTTATCAAGCTCTAACGTGAGAAGCTCAGTCCGTGTGGTTCTTTCTTCAAAATAGAAACTGTAAAACACGCTTGTCAAACAAGATGGCCGCCCAGGGCGTGCTGAAAAGACGCAATTTTACCAGAAGAATGTCTTAAAGTTACAAAAAAATAAAAATTAATAATAATTAATTTAATTAATTGTTTAATTAATTGTTTGTTATTTTTCATGTTGGAGTTCTCATAAAATTACTACTTCATTCTTCAAATATTACAACTTTATTCCGGTAATATCAAGATTTATTTTCATATTATTTTGACTGTATTCTTGTGACATTATCATTTTATTTTTGTTGAAAAAACAAAATCCTGATACTCCGTCGTAGTTTTGACCTGAATTCAAAGTCCAAATAAAAAGAAGCTGTAAAGAAATGCTCGTTGAACAAGATGGCTGCCCTGGGCACGCTGACATCACTCTGAACTATGGAAACACACGGAGAGCATTGTTTAAAAAAAAAAAAAAACATCCAGATTTTCCAAAAATTTAATCTTCACAAACCAAAAATTTGATTAATTGATAAAATCGATTTATCGCCCAGCTCTAGTTTTGCTCTAAAAATCTGGTTGCTTTCTCAAAATTTTTTTCTCCTCTGATTACGTATTTCTTTGTTTTCTCTTTCAGCCTCAGGCCAACCACAGCGCTCACGGTTCCATACACTCCTTAGATGCTGACGTAGTGGCCGGGGGCCCCTCGGACACCTACAAGGACAACCTGCGGCGGGTCCAGTCGACCGACAGCCTCGGGTCCTCGCTGTCTTCGCAGCAGGGACTTGGCGGCCACAACCACAAGGCCAAGTCGGCCAGCAACCTGGACGAATCGGACTTTGGGCCCCTGGTGGGGGCGGACTGCGGCGTGACAGACAGTAGTTTTGGCGAGACCTCGTCCATCGGCTCCATCAAACTGACGGCGGGTCACTTCCTGCTGACTAAAGACCAGGAGAAAGCTATCAAAGCCATGACGCCCGAGCAGGAGGAGACGGCGTCGCTGCTCTCCAGCATCTCTCACGCTCCTGACACCGCTTACTTGCCGCCGTCAGGCTACCGGCTCGTCAGCGACACTGAGTGGAACCTGCTGCAGCAAGAGGTGCACAGATTTATTTTCTGTGCTTTAAGCTCCCAGTTTATTTCCTACCAAGAAATTGAATAGATTTTTGTGTAATACAGTGGACCCCCACCTGTTTGCGGCTGCGTATTCATGGATTTTTCTTTGGAACGTAACCTCAAATTACGTGGGATGATGATAGCTAATCCTTTGATATTCCATGAAAAAAACTCTTGCTTTGTTGAATTTTATGTATTTATCGCCATATTTATCTCAAAAAAAGATAAATATTGAGTTTTTTGTTGTCTCAGAAAAATATCAGGAGTGTTTAAAGGGGCAGTATCATGTAAAGTCGACTTTTTTGAGCTTTACATCATATTATAATGTTATTCCGTCATCACAAACATACCTGGAGTGTTGCCTTGATTCTTTCATGCATGTTTGAGAAATCCTTTAATCTCCATGGCAACCATTCAGCTGTGAAAAACGCCTGGGTGGATACAGCTCCACCTTGAAGATACAGCTCCACCTTGGAGCTGCTGTTTCTAAGCTTCCACCTCACAGAGCTCCCCTCCCCCACGACTTCCCCATTTAGCTCCTTCAGACTAGCCAGCAGCAATTAGCAAATACCTGGTGGAGCTGCGCGTCTGCTGAGCTTATTATACGAGCTCCTTCTCAGTGAAACGCTGATAAAAACGTTGTTAAAGGGGTAATAGAGGGGTGCTGTTGTGATGACTTCCTGAAGGCAGAGTTTCAGAAAGAGCAGGAGTTTTTAAAGCGAAAGAGGACCAATTTCAAGGCATTAAATTATGAAGTCAAATTAAGTCATATTTGATATATTCAGCATTTTTGTAACAACTGAAGGTAACATAGTTACTGGATTGTGCTGTAAAATGATGCTATGTGGCTGGAAAATAGATAATACTGCCCCTTTGACAGATCTTGAGGCTTCTTGGTTTCATAATGTTCCAAATTATTAGCAGAAAATTCATCTATTTGTAGTTTTTGTTTTTTTGTTTTGGAGAGCATATTGGAAATTTTCTAAAAAAAAAAAAAAAAAAAAAAAAAATAGCTTAAGAAGCTGAAATGACTCGCAGTGCTACTCAACACGCTATTGGCCAGGGTCTGCAAGGCAGCCAATCCAGAAGCAGCATTCTTTTTCCTTTGTGATGATTGGCTGAACCTCTAATAACGGAAATAAGAAAGACTGTGGATGTTAGCTTTTGCGGTAGAGCTAAGACGGTTTCCGCTGTGCGTACGAACGCATATTAAAGCATATCTGGTCAGTCCTTCCAGGATTTCATGATTGTTTTTGTGATTTTTCTTGCAATCAGAATCACAGATTTTTTTACTTTAGAAATATTTGCAAGGAATTTTGTGATATTTACACTTACATGTGACAGTAAATGTGACTTTTTGTTACTCATCATATCAATAACTGATTATAACTTGACATCAAGCAGTGGTGCCCCCAAGGAGGGGCCGGGGGGCCATGGCCTCCTCTTGAAAAATGCTAAATTTAAAATTATTACCTTTTAGCAGTGCCCCACTAAAATTTTTGCTCCCCTGGTCTGGCCACCCCTATGGAAATTTTCTGGGGGTGCCACTGACATGAAGTCAGGCTGAGGCAGCAGTGCAGTAGAAGTAGGAAATACTGCCACCTGCAGGTTGGAGTTAGCATCACTTAAGCCCAAAAAAAGCCCCCCCAAAAAATGTGGGGATCTGTTGCTTTTGCGTTCATTTCTGTATTCACGAAATTGTGAAAAACTGGAGGGACTGTTTGGTGTTTGAATTGTTATGATAAAAAGTTATAAATGTTTTAAAAAGAAATCTGTAGTATTTAAGGATTTTAGCTATTTGTGGATGGATGACATTCTTTACCCCTGCTAACACCGGGGTTTCACTGTTTTACATTTTATTTCAGAGTCCCATCAACATCATCTGGTTATAATCAGTGATTTCATGTTGTTTATTTTGTCCAAAAAAATGCAGCAAAATTATTTTTTAATTTGTTTGTTGTCAGAAAGAAAGGGTAGCTTAGTTTTTTAAAACATGAGAAGGCTCAGAACAAAGCCTTGAGGAACTCCATATGTGATGAGCGCTGATGACCATTCAAACAAGTATAAAACAGTATCTTGTTGTCATTGTTGGTGTTGAACCAGGTAAAAAACGCTGGCAGGAAGCTCGGCCGACGCTGTGACATGTGCTCCAACTATGAGAAGCAGCTGCAGACCATTCAAGGACAGGAGGCCGAAACACGGGACCAGGTTCATTTCTCCACTTTCACAAAGAAAATCCAGATTTTAGTTCCTCCTTTTATGAAATCATGATAATTGTGACCTGAATTTTTTTTTTTTTTTTCCAAGAAGAGCGTTGTAAGCCCTCCATAGTTGGACATAAAGCTCGTGTTTGACCGTTTTTTTCCCTACAGGTGAAGAAGCTGCAGGTCATGCTCCGTCAGGCTAATGATCAACTGGAGAGGACGATGACGGAGAAACAAAGTCTAGAGGAATCAGTAAAATCAGGAAATGAGGAAACAGCTACTAAGGTATGTATCCTATAAATCTAATGATAAATTTAAAGCACTAAAATGAAGGAATTTTGCTGATATTAAAACCATCTTCATTTTATTTTAAAGCTCAAATTGCAGCTGATGATTTAGGATGAAACACTTCTCTATACTTCAGTTAGATAAGTTTCAGTGTGCTCTCTCTGATTGTATTTTTAAAAACCTCACCGATATTACATAAATAAGTCTTTGAGTCTTCTTCACATTAATAAAAGCTCCCCTGACTAAATACCTGTGACACTGCAAAAACACGAAATCTCAAAGGTTCAGTTTTGTCCACCAGCAACTCCGTTTTCACGGAAAAACTAGTGTGTGAGACCTAAAACGGAGCTAAAAACGGTATATTAACATGTCAGAGTCAAAAATCAGTAAGCATCAGTGTTGCTTTTGCCCAAATGTCACCATTTAAGTCTCATCAAAAAAAAACCTGATGTTTGAAATATACATTGCAAAAATGCAAAATCTTACCAAGAAGTATTTTTGGTCCAGTTTCTAGTGCAAATATCTAAAATACGCTTGAAATGAGACAAAACTAACTCAAAAGTAACTTTTCAGCCGATATAATAGCTTGTTTTAAGTCAGTAATTCCTTAATATTGATGAAAAATTACCAGTTATAAGTGAAATAATCTGCCAGTGGAACAAAACATTTTAGCTTATAATGTGGGAAAAATATCTGGCAGATTATTTCATTTATATCTAGAACTTTTTCATCAAAATTAAGGAATTAATTACTTAAAACAAGCTCCTATATCTGCTGAAAAGTTACTTGTAAGTTAGTTTTGTCTCATTTCAAGTGTATTCAAGATATTTGCACCAGAAACTAGACCAGAAATACTTGGTAAGATTTTGTGTTTTTGCATTGTTCACATTGTTGAGAATTAACTGTTTTCCTTTGTGTTCACTTAAAAAATAAAAAAAAAAGGCAAACAAAATTAAAAACGGTTTTCTCATCTTGCCACATATTTTACACCCATGTTACACGTGGGTGTTAATGTGAGGAAACTGGCACATTTAGTGAAATGTCAAGCTCTGACACACACATGTGGAGGCAGGTTGTGACCGTGCAAATGAGTTTATTTTGTCTCCCAGCAGAGTTTCAGACTGACTGTAAGGTGTTTGTTGTGATCATCAGAGAGACAGCCTTGGCGGGGGAGAGTGGGGGGAACTGTCTCCCACCTTTAATTTAATTTCACACACATGTAGAAATCAGTAGAAATGAAAAGAAATAAATCTGTTGAACATGAAAGCTGGGAAAACCACCAGTAATTAGTCCAACAGACCTGGTAGGAATTTTCCTTACATTTGCACATTTAAATCGTTTGGTTAAAGCCTTAGTTTGCAGAAAGGTAACAAAGGACAAAAAGATCTAACTGTGCAAACTGCAACAGTGTCTTCACAGGTCTGCCTAAAGAGTCAATCAGACAGCTGCAGCTGATCCAGAACGCTGCTGCTGGTGTTCCCACTAAGACCAGGAAGATAGAGCACATTGCCCCAGTTCTAAAGTCCTTCCACTGGCTCCCTGGAGCTCAGAGATTAGACTTTAAAATACTATTGTTAGTTTATAAATCACCGAACAGCTTAAAGACCTGTTGTTGTCGTCGTATCAACCTTCCAGACCACTCAGTTCTTCTGGTTCTGGTCTGCTCTGCATCCCCAGAACCAGAACCAAACATGGAGAAGCAGCTTTCAGTTTTTATGCTCCACAAATCTGGAACAAACTTCCAGAAAACTGCAAAACAGCCGAAACACTGAGTTCCTTTAAATCAAGGCTAAAACCCGCCTGTTTAGAGCTGCCTTTGATTAATAGTCTGGACCATAAATCTGCAAACAAATCCAGGTGAGATGAGCTCGGTTCTCCAAAGGGTGGAAGTTTGAGTGTAAATCAGTTAAATAAAGTGAATCATTGATCAATGTTTTTTCCGATGATTTTGATGATTTTCATGTGTATTTGCGAGATAATTTTGATGATTTTGCTCAATGATTTTGATGTTTTTATGATTTACTGTATACTTGATTGACGTTTTTATGATGCAAAGCACTTTGAACTGCCTTGATGCTGAAGTGTGCTGTACAAATAAGCTTAACTTGACTTGACTTGCAAAGGTATTAGTAATGAGAAGAGGAGAAAACTTCACAGTGCAAAAAGCCATCAATCACTGGAGAAAATAGTTGAATAACTTTTGCTTTGGTTCGTCTGCACCTCCTCAACACCAAGACTTTCAGTTGCGGTGTTCTCAGTGATGTGGCAAAGGAACTCGGAGAGCAGTGATGTGCTGCAAAAAAACCCCAACTGCCTCTCATCCAAACCAAAGACTTAACAATAGCATATGTGTTTTATCAGCTTATAGGTGAGAAGCTAATTTTAGAAGCTGGTAACAGCTGTGGCTACACATGAACTTCAAGCTCATATTCTGCAGTCCTCCAGGTTTATACTGTACAAAGTTCACAATCTGATGGCTGCAGTTTATGAAGAAGCATTACTTTCAAGGATATATATATATATATATATATATATATATATATATATATATATGTTCAATTTTGGAACTTTTCTTTTTCAGTTGTGATCAGGGTTATAGCTGACGATTGTCATGTTCATTACCATGACCAAAATGGAGAAAAATGTAACAAATTGAGCACAAGGCAGCTGAAGTTTTCATCTGAAATTTGCAGATTTATGTTTAAGTTAAAGTTTATTTGTATCGCACATTTCAGCAGTAAGGCAGCTCAAAGTACTTCACATCATAAAAACATCAAAGTTTACAGCAAATCATCAAAAACATCAAGCAAATATCATTAAGCAAATATAATTGGAAAATATAGTTCAATGTTCCACTTACTACTAATCAAAGGCAGCTCTAAACAGGTGGGTTTTTAGCCTTGATTTAAAGGAACTCAGTGTTTCGGCTGTTTTGCAGTTTTCTGGAAGTTTGTTCCAGATTAGTGGAGCATAAAAACTGAATGCTGCTTCTCCATGTTTGGTTCTGGGGATGCAGAGCAGAACCAGAACCAGAAGACCTGAGTGGTCTGGAAGGTTGATACAATGACAACAGGTCTTTAATGTATTGTGGCGCTAAGCCGTTCAGTGATTTGTAAACTAACAGAAGTATTTTAAAGTCTATTTTCTGAGCTCCAGGAAGCCAGTGGGAGGACTTTAGACTTTTTAGGCAGACCTGTGAAGACACTGTTGAAGTAATCAATGTGACTAAAGATAAACGCATGGATGAGTTTCTCTAGATCTTGTTGAGACATCAGTCCTTTAATCCTGGAAATGTTCTTTCAGGCAATAGAAGGCCGACTTTGTAACTGTCTTTATGTGTCTGAGAAGGTTCAGGTCTGAGTCCATCACTACACCCAGATTTCAGGCCTGATAACTAGTTGCTAGCTGTAATAACTGAAGCTGAAGCTATTATGTGGCAGTTTATCTGGCGAGGAGTAGAAAGTGAGATGAAATGTCAGAGTGCAGTAACCTGGAGACTTAACAATCTGGCACCCTACCCATGGATTTAAAAGCGCTTTCCTCCAGCCCATTCAGCCTGTAATTCACCACAGTGGAGAAAGTCAGGTTGTAATTAAAAACTGTATTTTGAAACAATAAAAATCTGGCAATGTTTAGATTGACAACAGATTATCCGCTTCGGTTCTGACGAACATTGTTACTCTGATATGCACAGGGAGGGTCATTAACTGTCGTCACCAGAAAAGCCTACTTTGTATTAGCTCGGTTTACAATCAGTCTATGTTCTGCTTGTGAGAGTTTAACTACACCACATTGATGGAGCTGATATATGGGACACCGATGTCTGCAGTTAGTTTCTCATCGACATGTCATTTGGAAAGGAAGGTAAAACTCTGTTATAGATTCAGACTGGAGGTGCAGCCAAATACTCTCTCCTGTATGTGGCTCAGACACAGAAAAAAGAAGCGGCAGCTCAAGCTAATTATTGTGGCTAAGCATGCAGGACAATTATTTGGAGAGATCAGTTATTCATTTAATGTGGAAAGGAACAAAACCATCGCGAAATAAAACATTTTCTTACCTGATAAGCTTTATGCTCACAAACAACACGTCGTTGTGATGGTCTGGCTGTTCACTCCCTGTGTGAGCTTTCTGTTCGTGAAGCGACATGACCTGTTGTCCTCTGGCTTTGGTTTCACTTGAATCAAAGAATCCACCCGACATTGTGTTCCTGACGATGCATCATCTATCGATGCTACTCGCTTCCTGTCTTTCAGTGAGACGTGGCAACAGAGGCAATTTTTTGTTGCCAAAACGTGCTGATTGTGCTTTATTTACATTTCATACCGGCACTATTTATAGTATTTTCTCTTCAGCCTTTAACTGTGTAGCTTTCTAACAAGCGGTCTCTTGTGTTTTTGTTTCCCTTCGCAGGTGTCTGCCGTCATGCAGAGAGTCCAGGAATCAGAAACGCTGCTCAGCACACTACAGCAGGCCTTCAGCGAGGCTAAGAGGAGCACACAGGAGCAGATGGTGAGCAGCGGGTTCGGCTGTTAGCACCACGCCGCCTGTTCCTGTCTGATGGCTTCATTATCGGCATATAAAAGATGACAGCCAGCCTGAAAAGCACCATCAGTTTGTCTTTGTTGATCACTCGCAGCCAAGCTAAGCGGCAGCTTGTGGCTCCTGTCTGCTGGTTTTATATCACCACTTAATCACTGTTCTTCACAACCACTGGATAATGGGTTTTAAAGGCTCCACGCCTTTATATCCATCACTGATTGGACTTTATTTCTAAGAATTTGTTGGGCTTTTTTTTTTCAAAAAGTTTGAAAAGAATAAAAAAAAATATTAAAAGAATTACTATTAGAGAATAAAAGGGGAAGATGTAATTATAAATATTATATAAACTGGGAGTGACAAAAACACTTTTCATAACAAAAACAAAAGATAAAATATATGATGGAAAAAAAAAAAGGCCATCAAGACTGAGAAAACATGAAAAAGCAGATGTGAAGGATGATTTTTTTTTTTTTTTTTAAATTGTTTGTGTGTTTTTTTTTAGGCTGTGCTGTTAAAGTCGAGGGAGCAGGTGGCGGATGAGTTAAGCCGACTACAGAGAGACAACGAGAGCCTGCAGGGGAAACACCGGCTGCATCTGGAGCTGCAGCAGCAAGAAGACTTCCAGATGCCCCATACTGTGCAGGCAGGTCTTCGGCGCACCTCACAGACTGTTCACGGTCTCCAGCAGGAAACCTAATTTGGTTCCTCTACTTAAAAAAACCTATTATTTAATTGGACTTGTGTAATATTCTAACTGTAGTTTGTGTTTTTTCATTAGCTGTAAGCCATAATCACCAAAAGCAACAGGAAACAAATGCTTGAAATATAAGTTTCTGTTTTACTTTTTGAATTAAACTTCTGCAATACTCTTACGCTTTGATGTTGATCTAATTTATTGAGTAGGGCTTTGCAATAATAAAATTTTTGGTTTTTGAATATTTAATTTTTGGAAAATCTGGATTTTTTTTTTTTTTTTCTTTTTTTTTTTTTTTTTCCCACCAAAGCGCTCCTTGTGTTTCCATTGGGTGGCCATCTTGTTTGACAATCATGTTTTACAGTTTTTATTTATTTGGAGGCAAACAACAGTATGTTTCGACGAAAGAACCACACGGACGGAGCTGCTCATATTAAATCTTAATAACTCTAGAAGCTTTTTTAATTAAAACAACTTTTTTCTCGCATCATAAGGCATTCTTCTTGGAAAATTCATTTAGTCCTCTCTTGCATCTTGACAGAACTGACAGAAACCGAACTGTTATAGATTTATATCTAGGTAGAATACATATTTTACGTATCAAAGGATCCACAATTCTCTCAGGTTTAATGTAAGTCGTATTTTATAGAAACTGGATTAGAAATAAGGCCGCTACTAACGGTTTTGTGACAGATTCACGCACATCCCGCATCAGAACAGCTGGTTTACTGACATAATGCGCAGTCATGGAGCCGGCAGGCGAGATAAATTAGCTTTGCTGTGTACCTTTTGCGATCTTCTGCACAAAGATGATCCAAATTATTAATACCTGCATCTCCAGGTTTCATTTGCTTACTGGCATTGTTTTACCGCAGCAGCGCGACTATGGATGGCAAGTAAAAGAATTGTCTTCTTGCCCTCCAACGTTGTGCGTATGCGCGAAATTCCCCGATGTAAACAATAATATTCAGCGTGTATAGAGGAATTATAAAAATATATATAACAACTGTATTGTTAAAACATGAGAAAAATGAATGTGAAGCAATGTCGGACAGAACAGAAATTAAATGGCTCCCGACTCGATCGTTGTGCAGGATCTGCAGGGCCTGGTGCTGCAGCTGCGGGACGACGTGGTGGCGCTGCGGACGGCGGCCGATCACGTGGAGGAGAAGCTGAAAGCTGAGATCCTGTTCCTGAAGGAGCAGATCCAGGCGGAGCAGTGCCTGAAGGAGAACCTGGAGGACACCCTGCAGCTGGAGATCGAGGGCTGTAAGGAGGAAATAGGTGAGAGTCTGGAGGGTAAACATCAGTCGTGCTGCTTTTTTTTTCTGGGCGTTTCTTAAAAAAACTCTCTTCTGTTTCTGCTTTTGTTTTATCTCCACTGATCATTGTCTCACAGACATCTTGGAAGGTATGAAAATAACTTTGGAAAGGCTGAACTTAACAGCTTGCTTGTGTTAGTAGCACACCGTTCCTCGCAAAAGTATTCACACCCTTTGTACTTTTTCCACATTTTGTGTATTTTATGCAAAGGACCAGAACAAAGCAGACAAAATAGGCTCTATTTACTGCAGGCGACTTCTATAATTAGCTTTTATTATTTAGGGGTATCAGAGTAAAGGGGGACTGAATGCAAATGCGTGAGATTTTCTGATTTTTAATCTTTAAAACGAGCAGTTTTACTTTGACTACACACTGCTTTGTCTTGGTTTGTCACATAAGTGTTGTGGTTTCAATGTGACACCAAAACGTGGGAAAGTTCAAGTGGTATGAATACTTTCTGCAAGGCACAGTAGTTTTCACACTGACAGTAGTCGGCTTCAAAGCAACACAGACCTTTTGTGTCCTCTGCTGTGAGAAAATTCACCTCACTGTATGTTTGCACAGGTATGTTTTACGGTACGATGCAGACGTCTTAAACCTTCCCCTCCTTTCTCGGTACTTTCATACTAAGAAGCAGACTTCCTCGCAGCTTTTTAAAACTATCACGATCAGGAGCTCTCCAGGCTCTCTGAAGCTTTTTCTCAACATTTTCCACTCTTGTGCTTCAGTTTGAGACGATGCTAAGAATCTTCTTTCTCTTTAAATAAATAAGCAAGGGATGGTTTAAGACTTTTGCACAGTACTCTAGCTTTAGATGTGACTTTTTGTATTTCCTGTTGATAAGTAACAGCCGTGTCTGTCCAAGGGTGGGTTTTAATGGCATTCCAAGTATTTCAGGATATTTAAGGTTATTATTAATCAGAAACTAAAATTCAGGAAAATGACTCATTTTATCACCTTGCTGCTAAAACTTGTTTTCCAGATCGACCGTGTTTATGGTTTCATTATATTTGATGAATCATTTAAAAATATATACATGTAGGGGATGGATGCTTGGTTGGATGGGTGCATGGATGGACAGTTGGATGGATGGATGGATGAATGATTGGATGGATGGTTGGTTGGATGGATGGGCGGATAGATAGTTGGATGGATGCATGGATGGTTGGACAGATGAATGGATGGATGACAAGTTGGAAGGATGGATGGATAAATGGATGACTGGTTGGATGGATGGACGGATAGTTGGATGGTTGAATGGATGGATGGATGCATGGAAGGATGAATAGATGGATGAAAGAAGGTTGGATGAATGGATGGATGAACGATGAATGGATGGATGGATAGTTGGATGGATAAATGGAGGACTGGTTGGATGGATGGATGGATGGTTGGGTGACTAGTGGGATGGATGGTTGGATGGATGGATGAATGGTTGAGTGGATGGATGGATGGATGGATGGGTGACTGACTAGTGGGATGGATGGCTGAGTGGATGGACGGGTGCATGGATGAATGGACAGATGGATGGATGGATGCATGGTTGGATGCATGGTTGGATGTTAGACTATCTGCTGTAAATGTGTTAATTTCCTGATTTAAAAGCTCAATAATCCAGAACTGAACAGACAATAATCTTGTTTTCTTCTGCAAAGGTATTATTCTGGAATAATCTGACCGTTTAATCCCATGAATCTGAATTAAACGTGTCGATTCATCAGCTTTCTGAGGCCCAGTTCAGCCCAGACTGAGCGTCCCGCTGCCGTTCTTCCAGTCCGGTTCGGTTCCGAAGCTCCGCCCGGTACCTTAACTCTCCGCAGCTCCTTGCTGTGTTTTTAGCGCAAGGCGAGCACCAGCCGTCCCTCGGCGCAGATTTGCAGGAGCCGAGGGAGAACGCCGCCGCCGCCGCCGCCGGCGAGGTTGAGACGAGCCGCTAACGCCTCCTCTTCTTCTTCTTCTTCTGTTTCCTCCGCAGCGTCGTTCTCCAGCCTGAAGACGGAGCTGGAGCGAGTCAAGGCAGAGAAGGAGAAGGTGAGGCCGGCTCCCCGCCCCCACCGAGCTTCCAGCAGGCGCGACCAGGATGTTCCAGCATCCAACCGGCCGTCCGACCGTCCAACAATCCGTCCAACCGTCCATCCAACCAACTGTCCATCCAACCATCCGTCCAACTGACCATCCAATCGTCCATCCAACCAACTGTCCATCCAACCATCCGTCCAACTGACCATCCAGTCGTCCATCCAACAATCCATCCATCCAACCATCCGTCCAACTGACCATCCAATCGTCCATCCCACTGTCCATCCAACAATCCGTCCGTCCGTCCATCCAACCATCCATCCATCTGTCCGTCCAACCAACCATCCATCTGTCCGTCCAACCAACCATCCGTCCAACTGACCGTCCAGTCGTCCATCCAACAATCCATCCATCCATCCGTCCATCCAACAATCCATCCATCCGTCCATCCAACCATCCGTCCAACTGACCATCCAATCGTTCATCCAATCGTCCATCCAACAATCCATCCATCCGTCCATCCAACAATCCGTCCATCCAACCATCCATCTGTCCGTCCAACCAACTGTCCATCCAACTGACCGTCCAATCTTCCTTCCAACAATCCATCCAACAATCCAGCCGTCCGTCCATCCAACAATCCAACTGTCCATCCAACAATCCACCCAACTGTCCATCCATCCGTCCGTCCAACTGACCAACCATCCATCTGTCCGTCCAACCAACTGTCCATCCATCCAACCATCCAACTGACCAACCATCCATCTGTCCGTCCAACCAACTGTCCATCCATCCAACTGTCCATCCAACTGACCGTCCAATCTTCCGTCCAACAAGCTGTCCAACAATCCAGCCGTCCAACAATCCATCCATCCAACCATCCATCTGTCCATCCAAACGTCCATCTGTCCATCCAACAATCCACCCAACTGTCCATCCATCTGTCCGTCCATCCATCCATCCAATCATCCGTCTGTCCGTCTGCCCAACCAGTCGTACATCCAACCATCCGCCCAACCAGTCGTACATCCAACCGTCCGCCCAACCAGTCGTACATCCAACCGTCCGCCCAATCAGTCGTACATCCAACCATCCATCCATCTGTCCAACCATCCGTCCAACCGTCCATCCATCCAACCAGCCGTCTGTCCATCCAAAAATCTACCCAACTGTCCATCCAACTGTTCATCCATCCAACCAGTCGTACATCCAACCATACATCCATCCATCTGTCCAACCGTCCATCCATTCACCCATCCATCTGTCCATCCAACCAACCGTCCAACTGTCCATCCATCCAACCAGTCATACATCCAACCGTCCATCCAACCATCCATCCATCCACCCAGTCATACATTCGTCCGTCCGTCCATCTTTCCAGTTGCACATCCATCTGTCCAGCTGTCCATCTATCCAACCATCCATCCATCCAACTAACCAGTCATACCCAGTCATCCATCCATCCAACCATCCGTCCGTCCATCTAACTGTCCAACCATCTGTCCGTCCATCCAACCATCCAACCATCTGTTCATCCAACCAGTTGTTCATCCATCCATCCGTCCAGCCATCCATCCAAACTGGCAGAAAAAGGACCAAAAACTTAAAAAACTTTGGAATATTGATGTGAAACCTGTGAATGAACCGGTCGTCTCATCCTGAGTCTGATGTCGTTGTGTTTCTGCAGCTGCAGAGCAGTTTAGCTGAGAAGACCGAGATGCTGGCCAGCATCCAGAACATGAAGATGAGCCTGGAGCAGCAGCTCAGAGAGGTCGCCACTGCAAAGGTTTGTGCTGCTGTTGTAACAGAACAAACAGATTGTTCTGAATCAAGCTGGAGAAACGTCAAGTTGTTTTTGTCTCTTTTTCTTTTGTTACGTCATAGGGTGCTTTAGAAAGTCAAGTCCTGGATGAAAGAGACAAAGCCCAGCGGCTGCAGACTGAGCTGGACGTCAGCGAGCAGGTTCAGAAGGACTTTGTCAAGCTTTCTCAGACGCTCCAGGTAAGCAGGGACGATTCAGTTCAGGTGTTTTGGTTCTGACACATGCAGGAGTTTGCCTTTTGTTGTTAGGGAGTGCTAAAATGATCTGTACTAAACAGAACCGAGTGAGTCCAGACAGCTTTTCTGTAATCAGTTCGACCTTCCTGTTGTCTGCTGTGGACCGTTTTCCTACTTGCACTGCAAAAACATCCTACCAAGTATTTCTGCTCGAGTTTCTTGAAATTGGACAAAACTAACAAGTAACTTTTCAGCAGGTTTTAAGTCAATAATTCCTTAATATTGATGGAAACGTGAAATAATCTGCCAGAGGGACAAGACATTTTTCCCAGATTATAAATTAAAATGTCACAATAAGCAATTAATAATAAATGAAATAAGCTTGATAATTTCCATTCTGATGATTAATATTTTTTGAAGGGCAATTTTGTTTACAGAGCCTTTATAATCTATTTTAATTTGAAATAAATCCATTGGATAATAAATTGGATGATAAATAATACATTATCGAATATGAAAAAAAAAAAGAAAAAATAAGTAATGAAAAAAAATTAAATAAAAAAAATACTAAATTAAAACAGAATATGGAAAAAATAGAAAAAAAAACACTAAATACAAAAAATAGATAAATAAATTAAATAAAGGCAACTAATAAAACAATAAGATTGGAAATAAAATGGAAAATTAAATAATAGTGATGATGTTAAGTGTTCTTTACAACATTAAAGTTTATTTGAGAGGGCAAACTTGCATTATTATGCCATTATCAGTTAATACTTGAAAATGGTCTCAAAACAACAATATTATCGTTTATCGCAATAATTTCTGGGACAATTTATCGTCCAGCAGAATCTGTTATCATGTCAGGCCTAATTATAAGTAAAAATATCTTGTTCCACTGGCGGATTATTTCACTTCAAATAAAGGGGGTGAATACAAATACCAAATACTTCACAATTATGGACTGCTTTTATGTTTTTTGGGGGGGGGTTTGTCACCTAAAATACTTTTAAGATGTGACAAAATATGGACAATGTGTGGATAAAGTCATAAATTAATGTATCTAAAATTAAGGCCTTAAAATGTCTTAAAGTAATTCAAAAAAAATGTAAGTTGGCCTTAAATACATCACAGGTCTTAAATGTTGTCGTGGCTGAACTATTCAGTCTTGTATGTAGTTTTTTTTTTTTTTTTTTTTGACTCTGACTCGAGGTGGTCGGTAACTCGCTGCTAATTATACCCTTGCTAGCTAGCTAGCTAGCTAGCTTTTTTGCGCCCGTCACGGGTCGGTGAAAGTGTATAACCAGTTTTTTGCCAATCATCCCATATATTTAGTTTTTTCGGTCTTAAATTTTATTCAAGGTGGCATTAAAAAGGTCTTAAACAGCCTTAGATTTGAGTTGTTGAGACCCTGAAAATGAGCAAACGAGAAACCGGCGTCCGTTTTTGCCCGCAGGTACAGCTGGAGCGAATACGACAGGCGGAGTCCTTGGATCGGATCAAAGTAATCCTGAACGACACCAACCTGACCGACATCAGCCAGCTTCCAGAGACATGATGGCCTCAGAGCGGAGACTGGCTTCAGTTTTATCCCCCACCCCCCACCGCCGGCCCGCTAACGTTATTATCCGATCCGACCCGTTCCCCCACCCCCGCCCGTAAACCACACTGGAAGAGTTTGGAATGACGAGAATCCGACTTTCTGTGTAAATTTCAAGCCTCGGATGGAATAATGAAGAAGAACACTACTAAAACATGTAAATAACTTAATGTGTGACTGCATTGAAAGGGGGGGTGCCCCTCTCCCTGTGTGGGGGGGTGTCATGTTTCTACTGTAGATACGACTGTCTGTATTAGCTCAACCAAAAACAAAGGTTTGTCGTCCTCTAATGCACTTTGCATCTCTCTGTCTCCCTCCTTGCTCAAAGCGTTTGATAATCGCTTCTTTAATCCACTCATTATTTCGTCTTTTTCTCTGCCCCCCCTCCCCCCCCGGAAAGAAGTAATGAAGAATGGGAAATACTTGCACATACTTTAACTGGGATAAAAGTATCATAATGCAACCAGTACCTTCTATTTCTTTAAGGTTTTCCTGTTTTTGGTGCTCATGTTGTCTGATGGAAGTGTTTTATCTTTAAGAGCTCGCGTGGAAACGTTCGTCACATCCGAATCTGTGGGCTTCAGTTTCAGAAAACACTATTTAACTCCAGGAACACTTGGAGAAGGAAAAGAGACGACGAGGCAACACAACAGAGGAGTTTAGGATGGAATGGATTGTAATTTGCTTCTGTTATGATTTCCTTTTTTCCTTATTTCTTGACCCTGACGATCTTAATGTCTTTTTGAAGATCTTAAATGTTAGTGGGCAGAAGAATTGGATTCTTAACGAGCTGTTCCCCCCCCTCCCCCACCCCTCAGCTGCTTGTCTTCACTAAACCGTCATGAAATGGTTCGTCCATCACTACGAGAACTTCTGTTGTCTGTGAACTGATTTGAATTAAATGACCTCAAAAGTTTCAGAGTTCATTCCTGTGTGGCGTAAACAGTTTCTATACATTTAAAAAGGACCAGAAAAATACCAGTTGGCATTAATTATGTCCTCATGTACGCTGCTCACACATCCCCCCCCCCTGCTACAGCTGGTTCACCACAACATAGCCTGATGCTAATGCTAAGGCTAGTTAACATGGCCACCAATGACGGCGGATAAACAGTTTTCCTGGAACGGTGAGTTGTTTCTTTTCACCATCAGCACATTTAGCAGGAGGGTGATTGGCAGCGCTAAGCCCCTCCTCCTGGCTCTGATTGGTTGTTTTAGGTCAGGAGCGGAGCATTTCTTAGACGCAGCAGCAGCTCAGGGAGGAGGTGGAGGAGCTCCATCTTTTCACAGACTATCTGTCTCAGACCAAACATGGTGACAGTTTTAACAAATATGCAAAATATATATATATATTTTTTTTTTTTTTTTTTTTTTTTTAAAGCTACATACTGCAGTTTTAAATAAAAAGAAACCCTTTAGATTTGAGAACATGCCTGCTAACATGCTAACTCTTTCCTGTTTGGATTTTGGGGAAGTTTTTGTGGTGGAAGGAGCGCCAGGAGGAAGAGTCAGTTCAGACCAGGAACGTCTGCAGATTCATTTCTCATGAGTCGCATTGTGCTCTTTAAAGCTGCAGTTTGTAACTTTTACAAAAATATGTGTTTTGCATATTTGTTAAAACTGTCTCCATGTCATGACAGTTTGGTCTGAGACAGATAATATCTCTGAGCTGCTGTTGCCACCTGAAGAAATGCACCGCTCCCGACCTAAAACAACCAATCAGAGCCAGGGGGAGGGGCTTAGCGCTGCCAATCACCCTCATACGCAGCATTAAGACTGGGAAGCAAGTTATTGTCATTTTATTTATTTATTTTGAAGTAAGTTTGGGGTAATATTTCAGAAAGTTTCCATCTGTTTGTGGTATTAGTGTAATAGAATAGAAATGTCCTTTATTGTCCCTCAGTGGAAGTATTCAGGTGTACCAGCAGCAAGGTAAAGGTAAAAAAAAAAAAAATAAATAAAAGGACATGGCACTGTAAATTTATAACATAAGAAAATAATAATGGACAATTTTTAAAAAACAGTAAAAGATGTGCAACTGAGTAGAACAATTAAAAGAAAATTGATAAGATTTGCATGAAAGTGCATAAATCCACTGGCTTTTTGATCAGTCGGTCAAAGAACCACCTTACCACTGGTCTACCGTACAGAGAAGACGGTCGCCTTCATGTACCAGCGGCAGATTTACTCTACAAAAGACTATGGCATCATAATTGCGTGATAGACTTTATTAAATTTGTATTATGGAGAACCGAAACTGAAATGATTAAAAATAAAGGCAGAGATATTAATATTCTTAAAATGCACCAAATAATTTTAAAAAAGAGAACTTTACCTCATGTTTTATAATTTAATTGACCATCATATTTATTTTTTTCAGTTTTATTTCAAGAAGTGATATATTTAAGCTCATAATACAAATTTTTCTATTAAAAAAAATAAATAAATAAAAATTACAAAAAAATTTATATATATATATATATATATATATATATATATATATATATATATATATATATATATTCCTTTTACTCATATATATATTTGTCTCTTTAATTGTTTTTATCTTTTTTTTCCCCCACAAGTCCTTTTATTACATTTTATTAAAAAAAAATTTAAACAGTAACATTTGTATTATGTGCTTAAATATATAAACTGACAAAATAAATAGGAAGGTCAATTAAATATTAAAACATTAGGTAAAGTTCTACTTTTATTAAATTATTTGGTGCGTTTTAAGTGTATTGACTAATTTATTGGGCCTTTTACATATTTCTGCTTTTATTTATTGATTTATCTGTTTATTATGTCAGTTTCGGTCCTCCATACCAGACTGCATCAAAGTAGGCAGGTTTCAGTGATGTAATAATAAACTGTATTTGTATGAACTTCAGCCATGTGGATTAGTAGCATGTCATTGTGTTAGTACATATTTATTTATTATTACTTTTATAAAATAATTACTCTGCTAAATGGGCTGCTTCTTTTGTTTTATAAGTTTGGTGTTTTGTTTTTTACACTTATACAATTTATTGGCTCGTAAAGACCCCTGATCTCACATTTTCCTGTCTGTTTCAGCAGTGTGGGTCTGGATTAGGTGCATGTTTCTGGGGAAACCTGCAGGGGGAGCCAAACACAATCAGAAGGGTGAATCTGCCCTTCGAAGAAGGTGGGGAAACAAAAAGGAGAGGAACATGCCTGTGAAGTTGGCCTCTGCTTTCTTGTTGGGTAAACGGATAAATCAAAGTTGTTTTTTGCTGTCCGGGCCACCAGAATCCGTGATTCACAGGTCCACTTTATAAATCTGATTTAAATTGGTCCAGATACACAGAAAGTTTTGAGATATATACAAAACAATGGTTAAATAAAAAAATTTATCTATATATTTTGGACAGAAGGTGATCTAAGGCAGTAGTTCTTAAAGCTGGAGTCACAGAAATAGTCTGCAGTCTTGAGATCCTCTTTAGAAATTAATCTAAATGCCAGAAATTGCAATGAGAATTCATATGCATGTTATAAGCACTAAATTAGATTTTTATTTATTTATTTATTTATTTTAAACGGACTTTAAAATGATTAAAAACAGATTGGCCAACATATCGGCTGTTGAAACTTATTGGGTCGTCATCGTACCACTTTTTAGATGACCTCGCAAAAATGCTTGTATACTCAGTCAAAGGCCTCCTTCATTTTTATTTTGTGGGTCAGATGCTAAAATAGTTGTTTAAACCTTGACCATAGTCCAAGGCAAAGGGATAGTTCACCACTTTTATGAGATGCCATAAAAGTGGTGAACTATCCCTTTAACAAGCTGCCTGCTCGGAAGCTAGCAATCGGAAGCTAACTTCATCGTCGTGGCAGAGGAGCTACTCCTGTTTACAACATAATGGAGTCCAGATGGTTGAAGAACGTTTGCAGGCGTGTTTTATGGTCTGGATGTTTGCTATACGTTGTATTTGGTGAGTAATAAACCTTAAAACTGGTTTAATTCCCGCTCTGTGACGCCTGGATCTGAGCTAGCTGTTTTTTTCTGTGATAAATCAGGCTCGCTAGCTTTGCGATGTTATCATCGTTGCTCCCCCAGCCTCTGTCCTTCGCATAAAAACGGATTTGTTTAGCCTTACAGATAGAGCCGACGATAATAAAACACCCCGAAGTTGGATTTTCTGTGTATTTGTTCCTAATTAAGTCTTATATGCTTGTTGCTGTAACGTTACAGATAACAGACCTTAAATTGACTGAAATTTGAATGGAGTTCGGTTGGAGACGGCGGCTGCCGCCCTGTTAGCGGCTCCCTCTGAACGATGAGGAACGACTCGTTCATATTCAGCTCAGACACAATCACTGACTAGTTTGGTAGTTTACATGTTTAAAAATCAATGATAACTAACAAAATAGCTCCAATATAAGCTAATTTATATTTAACAAGGGGCGTTATGTGAGCCGTGTTTACCTACGTGTCACCCAGTGAGGGGGGGAAACCTCTTTAATGTACTTTTCAACAAATGTGCTTTTATTTCGGGGATTTTTAATAAAGCGTTTTGTTTATATTGTTATGTTTCAATCACAGTCGATATGTGTTCTAACTGCGCCAACACATCAGCAGTGCTGGTGCGAAACCAGAAGATAACATCTCTTGTTCCTGTTTCCTGCACAGGGAAGCTATTATCACACATGTTGATGGGTTATAATTTCAATTCAGAAATACTTTATTAATCCCAAATGGAAATTAAATGTTGATGTAACTAATTTAATCTAGGAGTTATTATAGATTGTGATGGCTGTGGGCAGGAAAGAGCTCCTGTAGTGCCGTTTTACAACCAGTCTGAAGAAGCCTCTGACTGAAGAGACTGTGTTTCCCAATGAGTCTCTCCTGAAGAGGATGTCCAGGGTTGTCCATAATTTTCTTAATTTTATGCAGCATCCTTCTTTGCATCATCATCTCCAGAGGTTCCACAGCCGTCCCCAGAACAGAACCAGCCTTCTTTATCAGGTTATGGTGTGAATATCAACACATCTGCAGTCCTGTTGCATTAATCGGTCTCAGTATGCAACTGCATTGCTACAATTCACCCCTTTCTATTTAAAATAGAGTAGAATAGAAATATCCTTGTCTCTCATTTGGGAAATTCAGCTTTACAGCAGAAAGGAGACAGGCGAAATGGATGTAGATTCACGGAAAGGTAAAATATAATTAAAAATTAAGAAGTAAGAGACTGGAGAGTAATTGCAAAGTTGCAACACAAGGAAAAAATACTGAAAACAGTTGGACTTGGATCAAGCGTGATGTTGGCACTCGTTATTCAATTCAGTTTGTTAATGTAGCGCCAATTCACAACATGTCGTCTCAAGGCACCTTGCAAAAAATAATCAATTTAATCCAGTCATACATCCGTTCCAGCTGATCCCAGTTAACAAACAATGCTTCAGTTTTGGTTTATTATTCAAACTGGAGTCACTGACTTGCAGCATTCACTCCTCCTGGACGAGCATGGAGTGACAGTGGAGAGGAAAAACTCCCCTTTAACAGGAAGAAATCTCCAGCAGAACCAGAACCTGGCTCAGTGCGATCTCGGAGTACTTTCTATGTTGAAGATGCTTGGGGGAAATATTCTGCAGCAAACCTTGGGTCCTGCCATCTCTTAGTGTTTCCATGAAACAAAGCAGCTACCTCCACTGCAAAAACAAAATCCTCTCAAGTGTTTTTGGTCTAGTTTCTTGTGCAGATATCTTAGTACACTTGAAATTAGACAAAACTGACTTCCAAGTAACTTTTCAGGAGATATAGGAGCTTGTTTTAAGTTAATAATTCCTTAATTGTGATGAAAAAGTTCTAGTTATAAATGAAATAATCTGCCAGACAGATTGATAATTATTATTTTTTTGTTTTAAATATCTGAAATTCTTTCCTGTTTTAGTTTCCGCACAGTTTCCTCTCTCGCTTGTATTCTCGTTTTTTGCTTCATTCGATGTTATTTTTAATTTTTAAGCAGTTATGAGGCACGATAGCAAAACATGAAACTGCTACTGTAGAGGCCAGTCGCATTAAGCAATGAATCAAGTCATCGCATAATAAATTAAAATGATCTTGATAATTTCCATTCGGAAGATTAATATTTTTTGCAGGACAGTTTTGTTTGTACACACATCATAATCCATTTTAATTATGGTTTTGGTTGTGTGTGGATTTTATTTCCGTTATTTATTGTTTTTGGTTGACGTGTTTTATTTTGGATATTTCAAATATGTAATTAATATAAAATATGGAAAAATTGAAAAATGCATAATGAAAAAAGTGACGGCAAATAAAAAAGATACCAAATAAATATAAAAACTGAGAAAAAGTAATGAAATAAAGGCAACTAAAACAATAAGATCAGAAACAAAAAGGAAAATTAAATAAATTTAAGGTTTATCGGTCTTTCAGAGTTCAAACTTGCATCAATATTATTTATCGCAATAATTTCTGAGACAATTTATCGCTCAAGCAAAATCTGTCATCATGACAGGCCTGCTGCTGCAAGTCACTCAGCCAGTTGTTGCTAGGTAACCAAAGAGCCAGTCAGTCAGTTGATGCTACCAACCTAGCTTCGCTGGCAGCTAAAGCTTTTTCTCTGCCTACATCCCCCAGAATGCCGTGCGATTCTGTACCGGAGTTCATTGAAATGATTGAACTTTCTATCAGACATATTTTCTATTGACACCGACCACGTGTCAGTCGCAATATATGTTGTTGATTTGTTGCTCAGCCCAACAACAAGGTAGTGTTTTTACTACTAGGAGCAGCTGATTAGCATCTCAGAAGGTCAAATGACACTTGACCTATGACCCCAAATCCCAGAGGAGGAGAAACGGAGGTTCCATGGATGCAGAGAGAGGAGGAAGGCCCAGCCATCTCTTCCATCCATCGTAATCGATCGTATCCCCGACTCCAACGTCTCTAACCAGACAGAGATTTTCTCTATAGCCTTGACTTCAAGATTTCACTCATTTAAGTTTTTCAACGCATGTTTTGCAGACTGTTTTGCTTTTTTCTTACATTTCTGCAAGACTTTTGCAATTTTCACTAAATACTTTAAGCTTACAGCAGTCACACTGCATTTTCGCAGGAAAAGCAAATTTTTCCCTTCTGATTTGTTCTTCTAGGACAGTTTTTATGATGCGTAACCGTGGTAACAAGGTGTTTATTCAAAGAGGAGTGGCAAAAGCAAATGAGGTGGATTAGTAGTGCTTGGTGTCATGTTGCTGTGGAATATCTTCATATATCTGAATATTGAGCCGTTAGCATGTCACGAGGCTGTCATACAGCAACAGTCTTCTGTCAGAGGCCTCTTCAGATTCTGGGGCTGAAATGATTAATTGTGATGAATCCATTATCGAAGTAACCATCAGCTAATTTAGTAAAAGATTAATCATTAACTGGAGAATACAGACTCAAAAACAGGCCATTTGGTGAAAGAGCAACATACTCAGGGCAGTAATTAAGCCAAAATTTTACAAAAAATATATACATTTTACATTTAAAAAAACAAACAAAACAAAAACAAAAAAAAAAACTGTGTGTAAATATGTTTCACCCAGAATTCAAGTGGCAGTTTTAGCTTCATCTGGTTCAAATTCTGTTAAATCTCCTATTAAACACCTTTTGCATCCAATTATTAATCGGTAATCCAAAAAATAATCAACAGATCAGCCCTGCAGCTGCAGATGCAGCCTTTGCTACAAATGATCAAGCGTTCACTAAAGGAATGCTGTGTTATTTCATGTTAGGTAATGAAATGTTTTTTATTTAAAAAATTAAACTATTTGTTTATTTGCATCTTTCAATGTATTTCTAATGTATAAAAAAGGCTTAAATGAAAAATCTGCAGAATGTGCCAATTTTTTTTATCTGATTACTCGTGAAAATAATCGATAGATGACTCGATTACTAAAGCAGTCGTGAGTTGCAGCCCTCGATCCATGACTGCTACTGGAGATCCTTCCTGCCCACAGCATCACCATCCACGGTGACTCTTTGAAGATACTTGGATGATATGCGTTGATGGGGGAGGGGTGTCACCGTCTTCCCCCCTCCTGCACCACCGAGTTCGTTTCTCTCCCAACCACTAAAACCAGCAAAGTATTTACCTTGTGAAATAATGAGAAATGGTAACGTATAAAATCAAGATTTAATGATCAGTGAACAGATACAGAGTGATATTCACCTTCGCCCCCCCTCCCAGCCCATCTTAAGGATGAACCAAGAGGAGCAAGGAATGGAGCGTGAGCCCTGCTTTTATCTCTGCCTCACTCTTAACCCCCCTAAAGGGAGGCATCCTCTTGCATCAGTTTATCCTGGACTGTGTGTTGTGCTTTATGTGATATCAGCCGTTATGTTTGATAAGGAATTAAGTCGAGCAGATATGTTTAATTAGAGCAGCAAAGAGATTATTCGAAAAGGCCACAAAATCATACAACCATAACATATGAGTTACATTTTAATTTCCCTTTGGGATAAATAAAGTCTTTCTGAATTGAACTGAACTGCAGTCGGTGAGTTAACTATAAATGTGCATAATATCAGATGAAACTGAGTGACAAAGCCACAGCAAGGAGCTTTAAAATGGATGCACATGTTGTGTAAAAACAAAACTGCTGCCTGCATGTTTATTAAATCCAAAACAACTTGAAAACACTGACTCAAAGCAAATTGTAACACGAAGTTTGGTCTTTCTGCAGAAAATGCAACCTCTTCCTCTTTCCAGCAGCGCCTCGTGTTTTTCTCTGAGTCATTTGGGAATATTTTCTGCAGCAGATCCACATATTTTTGACTGTTTGGAAATGGATCTGTAATCCTCAGGCAGCAGCTTAACAAACTGAACCTCGTAGCCGTTTTATAAAAACACATCTTCAGAAGTCTGGCATGCAGTAAGAAGTGATCTGATCTGAATCTGAGACCGATATCATCTGACAGGGAGGAAATGGATGACGAACACTTCCTTCTGTTTATTTTGTGAAATCATCTCCAAGTGAGGTTTTAATGATGTTCGAGTTGTTTGTGTTTCTGATGCTCTGGTTTTCCTGGAGCCTGAATAATTGAGTCGCTGCCTTTTAGATCCTCTGCTTGCAGTCAAAGCTGTGAAAATCACATGTTTTCCTGTCAGGTGATTTTTTTTTTATTTTATTTTATTTTAGACATATTGAACACAAGTTATGAATCAGCAACCTCGCAGTTGGTGTTTTACTGTTCTCAACTTATTCCTGCGAGTGAAAAAAATATTCTGTCCTAAATATAGTGTCATGGGAAAGTATTCACACCCCTTAAGCTTTGTCATGTTACAGCCGCATACTTCAGTGCGTTTTACCTGGATTTCATGAGATACACCAACACATAGTGTCTAATTTGTTGGTGGAGGAAAATAATTCATACCATGGTTTTACACAGATCTGGATGATGGAATAAAATCTTGCGCCTATTTTCTTCTTTCTTTTTCATTTGCGTTTCCACAGGGCTCGAAAATGCGATCGGATTTCTCAATAGTGCAGCAGGAAAACATCTCAGGTCGCACTGGTGCAACCAGTCGTTGGGAAGTTAAAAAAAAAAAAAAAAAAAAAAAACTCCGCTACCATACCATTTAACAACACTGAAAGTCTCCCAGAGGTACACAACAGACACACATTAGGTCCATATCGCAGTCTAAGCCAATCACTGAAAGCAAGGGGCGGGACCCTCCCTCTGATTGGCTGTGGTGCAGCGCTCCGTCTTCATATCGCTGGGTTTCAGATGACGTATTGTCGACGTCACAAAATGCGGACTGGGGGCAGGAAGTAAATGCAGTTATACACAACCCCGTTTCTTTCTGTTGATTCAGCGTCAAATTGCCTAATTTCTGTGCCGTGTGCGATTGTCGCAACCACTCTAATCGGGAGAAAGATGAATGTTTTTCTCGTGTTCCTAAAGTAGTTTGTCACAAGGGAGTTCATTTTAAAAAACTTACAGAAAAAAAGATCACAAGTGGATCAACAATCTATGGCTAAAAACAGGAGGTGCGGAAACGGACAATGCAAGAGTTTGCAGCGACCACATCCTAACAGGTAAGGAGGTATCGTTTATTAAAGCGTATTTTCAGATTTTTTTTATCGGACAATTAGACAGACAAGCATTGTTTTTAATGAGGTTTCTGGAGATCTCTACGTACATCAGAGAAATACAGTATGACTTAACATCAACATATACATTCAAGTCCAGTACGAATTTGGGTTTACAGAAGCTAAATAAATTATTTACAAGTAGTAGAAATAACAGGGGTTAACTCGTTGTTAGCGTTAGCGTTGTTATCATAGGCTAACTACTTAAAATGGCACTACTCACCCAAGCAGAAACAAGCCGACAGCCGTTTAAAGCTTCTTCGGATCCTGAACGGTTGACCTAACCTGAAACAAAATAATTGTCGGCTTCGAGGTTTTTGAAAGCTTTCATCTGGCTCGCTGTACAGTACGAGGTCTGCAACACGGGATAGTTTATGCTAGTCATCTCCACGTCGGGTAAATCCTCCAGATTATTTGACAAAACTAATTTATTAAGACTATATGGATCATATCCTAAATGTACGCATGTTTTTTCGCAATATCTCGTCTGTGCCAGCACATTTAAGGCGTTGGCGTACTCGTGGTCATCCATTTCGTTGTGTTTTGAACCGGAGCAAATCACTTCCTGTCTGCATTTGAATTTCGCGCGTCATCCGGGTCACGTGACTGCAACCCGCGTCACGTGATTATCGTGCCTAATACGTTCCATTGCTTTGCATTGAGTCTGGATTATCAGCGGTTGGGAAATTGACACAATCACGCAAAGAATCTGCAAAAGGGAGGCAATGTTTTGCTGTTACTTGTCAACACTGCGACAACTAGATAACAAGGTCCAAGGGTATCACATTTCACAGGTCAGTAAAAAGTTTTCATATTAAAAATGTCGAGAAAGTGGGGAGTAGGTTAGCTATGCTATCTTGACTTGGACACTTTAACATGTGCTTGTGCTGCGCAACATAAAACTGTAACAGACTTAAAGCAAAAACTTATTTTGTGTGGAAAATGCTTGCGTGTTTTTTTGTTTTTTTTTTTGTTTGTTTGTTTGGTTTTTTTTTTTTTTCCAGTTTGTTTTGGTGTTGAATCCTGATATACTTGAACGTAGTCTTTGCTCTGTCAGCTAATGGCTAGCTGTTGTCAGTCAGTTGCCACAGCAACGGTTCTCTTTGTGGAGCAAAGCCGACTCGGAGAGCGGGTAAAAACGAGAATATTAGTGGTATAATATTTTTCGCCGTTATTTCTCCTTTGTTGTGGCGCTGCAGTTTCTAAAAGTTTAATAAACGACAAAAACTGGACTAATAGCCTAGTTTGTTTTTTTGAACTTGGCGATATTTATAACAGTCATCAAATAGGATGAAATGTTTCATAAAGTGTAGGAGCTATAGCTTCAGCAACAATTGTGTAAAACTAAATTATTGTCCAAGATAAAAGATAAATTCGTTAAGTCCTCTCTTGCATCTTGACAGAACTAACAGAAACCACACTGTTTATAGATTTAGATCCAGGGAGAATACATATTTTACGTATCAAAACATCGGCAATATTCTCTGCTTTAATTTAAGCCATATTTTATAGAAATCAGGGCGCTACAATCTTTTTTTTTTTTTTTTTTTTTTTTTTTTTTTTTTTTTACAGATTCATGCTCATCCCGCAGTGTGGTTTTGTGAACATGATTCAGTGCATTATAATGGCGCCTGCAGGTGGATGTCACTAGCTATAGCGGCTAATAGGCGCTGTCCTGTCTAGGAATATATATATATCGATGCTCTGTCCAACTGGCTAAATATTACATTAGCATCTAAAATACAAGTTCATAACCCTTGGGAAATACACTGGACCCCTGGTATTCGCAGGGTTAGAGCTCACAACTGCTCATGAATGGCTAAAATCAATGAATACTTGAAAACCCCTTTAAAAATGCTTATAACTGCCTATTTAAATAGCTCAAATATCCAGATATACCTTAATATGCAATAATATGCACAGTGGAAATTGTTTTAGCACTACCACAGGAGCTAACATCTACAACCTTCCTGATCTTCTGGATTGGCTGCTTTGCAAACACCAGCCAGTAGTGTCTCACTTAGCATTGCCGCTTGGTATTTCAGCTTCCCAGGCTGTATTTACTTTCAAATGTTTTAGATATGCTCTTCAAAAACGATCTGGTACCAGTATGGTACCTGCTTTGACAACTTTCTATACCTTTCTTGCAGTTTGCTGTAGGAAAATGTGGCTATGTGACTGTAATGGAGACAGGGGGTTCCATTATTCATGAAATACGATTATTAATATTGTGTTATGTATATTTGAGTTACAGACTGTTTTGTTTTTCAGTTCTTTATTCTGGTTGTGTTCAGGCATTTGAAGAGACATTCCTGAAAGGCAGAGGGACTGGCCATCCTTCCTCTGTGAAGAGAATGTAGTTTAAAAATGTCAATTTGTGTTTCCTTAAATGTCTGTTGGGCAAAAATTGAAGGAAACGCCTGGAAATTTACAATAACTCTGAATCTATGGGTGGATTTCCCTCTATTTGGTGGTGGAAAGTTAAGGTTCACAGCGAAAACTAATTTTAAGTAGGATTAAAATTAGGAAACTAAGAAACTACAATGAATAAAATATGACACTAGGGAGCGGGTTACAGAACTAGAAGTCATCTTGTAAAGTGATGTTGGGCTGAAACAATTAATCTGATTCATCATGATGAATTGATTATTGAAATAATCATCAACTAATTTAGTAATTGATCAATCTGTACTTGGAGTATACAGACTCAAAAAAGGCCATTTGCTGAAAGAACAACATATTCAGAGCAATAATTAAGTCAAAACTGTACAAAAATACATACATACATTTAGCATTTAAAATAAACAAAAACCAAAACTCACCCCTAAGTGGCATAGTTTTAGCTTCACCCAGTTCAAATTATGTTGAAATAACAAAAAATCTCTCATTAAGCACCTTTTGCTATCCAATTAAAAAAACATAACAGATCAGCCCGACACTGCACTGATGTTAAGTCAAGCAGAAAGGACGGCTCTTTTCACATGTTGTTAGAAGTATTTTTTTAGCTACAGATGCATCCTGTGCTACAAATCATGAAGCGTTCACGAAAGGAATGCTATATTATCTCATTTTTAGGCAATAAGATGTTTATTTTATTAAACAAAGGAATTAAACTATTTGTTTATTTGCATTTTTAATGTATTTCTAATATTTCATAAAATAGGGTTAACTGGTTAAATGAAAAATGTGCCAATGTTCACACCCTGACGAGAGAAACCCTTTTTTCTCTTCTGTTATGAACTCAGTCTGATGTTCCTCCAGCCCATTGTCTCCCCAGCGACCACCTGCTGAGCTCTGTGTTTTAGCTCTGCAGCCCCCCGCCGCTGACATCCTATTACTAATGCGCTTCCTGACACCATCCATGTTTTGTTTTGTTTTCTCATTTCCCCCGAACAGTCACTGGACCTGCGTCTGCGATCGACATACACACCGACCCTGAAGTGATAGTGCAGAACGGCACGACGGGAATCCTGCGATGCACCTTTAAGTCCAGCGAAGTGGTCACCAAAGGCACCACTGTGACCTGGAGCTTCCAGTCAAACCAGCCCGACCATCGGTACTTCAAAGCTCCGTATGTGGTGAGTCCCAACTGCTGCTCGTGTCCGTTTTCTGGAACGTTTCCCACAATCCCAGGATGTTTTCCTGCGAGTGTGCGATCTGTCCCGACTCGTAAATAAAGGCTCCTGCTGTTCCCCAGGGATGATTCGCTGTCAGGCTTCGGTTTTAGGCGCTTTGTCAGCGTTGGCGAAAAACTTTTGAGTGGAAGCGTCTCATGCAAGACATTTTGGAAACGCGTAGGACAGTTTACTCGCGTGCCTCAGATTTGTATCTATTTAACTGAGGGTATTGTAGTGACCTCTGACATTTCCACACTGTGCACAGTACTTCAAACTTAAAGAATTGTTAACATGCAATAAATTACAGCTGTTATGGTTACAGCTTATGATGAGGACAGCCTGACAAGTATTACAACAAAGATCTGTTGGAATAGTTTGAAAAAGAACAACACCAATATGATATTTATTTATTTAATTATTTTTTTTGTACCATGAGGGAGACTGTCAGATAAATATGTCAAACCACCTCAGATTAGGTCGACCTTCCTCCTCTCCTCCGAATGAGAAAGTTTTATGTGGATAAAATTTTTTAATAATAACTTAAGAGAAGATAAATAGCTTTAATTTGAATTATTTTTGTGTTTTTATGTTCATGTAGGTCTGTGTGCTTCATGTTGCGAGTCTGATATCTGTCGCTCACTTTGTATTGTAGCTCTGCTCCCTGCCTTTTTATTTTGGTGACGCTCCAAGATCATCATTGGTCCCCATGTAGCCCCCTTTAAAAACTTCCTGGATACGCCCCTGCTCAGTAGTCTGAAGGATAGGGCTGCAGCTGACAGTTGTTTTAGTAATCGATTAATCTATCAGTTATTCTGACAAATCGATTAAGCAGATAAAAAATTGCCACATTCTACAGATTTTTTTATTTAATCTCTTAAGCTTTTTGCAAATAAACAAATTCAGTTCCTTTTGTTTTTTTAAACAAGAAAATAAGCATTTTATTGCCTGAAATGCAATAACATAGCATTCCTTCAGTGAATTTGAACCAGGTGAATATAAAAAAAGCCAATTGAGAAGTTTTGGATAAAACATATTTACAGACAAAGGTGTTTTATCTTAAATCCAGAAGGAATATACATTTTTCACAGTTTTGGCTTAATTGCTTCTCTGAATATGTTGAGTTTTTTTGTTTTTTTCGCAAATGGCCTTTTTTGACTCTGAATACTCCAGTTAATGATTTATTGATTACTAAATTGGTTGACAATTATTTCAATAATCGATTCATCATGATTAATACGATTAATTGTTTCAGTCCTACTTACAAGTAACTTTTCAACATGATATCAGAGCTTGTTTTATTTCAATAGTCCTTTAATATTGATGTAAAAGTTCGAATTATGAGTTAAATATTCTGCCAGTGGAACAAGACATTTTAACTTATAATATGGGGAAAATATCTTGTTCAACTGACGGATTATTTCATTTATAACTAGAACTTTTTCATCAATATTAAGGAATTATTGACTGAAAACAATCTCCTATATCTGCTGAAAAGTTACTTGTAAGTTAGTTTTGTCTTATTTTAAGTGTATTCAAGATATTTGCATTGGAAACTAGACCAGAAATACTTGGTAAGATTTAGTGTTTGTGCAGTTTGCTAAATTAAAAAACAATTGAACGAAAGCTATATGGACCCTTTGGTTTTAGGCGCTTTTTTCTGATGTTTGGTAGCATGTTTACATCATAAACTGCTTGTGAACCAAAGCAGCTTGTGGTGTTTAAATTCAGGTCACAGAAAGCAAATTAAATTGCTTCATGACATCAATTTCGAAGAAAAGTTAAGTGCTAAACTCATTAAAAAACATTGAAGCACCTTGAGAAATAATAATAATGTCCTTTAACAATCTGTTGCCTGAAGGAAAGAAGCTTAAACGAACCCAAAAAGTGCCGAGTTTTTTGGAAAACCTGCTCTCTCTACGGCCCGTTTTTGTTTACAGACCAGTCGGGCTGGGAGCCTCCCTCTCTGTTCTGATCTCCTGCAGATGTAATGACGCAGCCTGAGGGTCTTTAATTTGCTGAGCAGTCATGCCAGAACAGATGTATGCCGTCAGCATCTGGAGAATGTGCGTTGCACAATCAGCCGAGCTAAAAGCATCATTTTTTTTTTTTTTTTTTTTTTTTTTTTTTCTTCCCCCTGAAGTTTCAGCCCGTTCCTGTTAAAGGAAACGTTCTGCACTAACAGCTCCGCGTTTCGGTTTGAGACGGTGATTGTTTTTAACATCTGGAAGGAAACTTTATCTTATCTTTTCTCTTTTAAATCAATGTCCCAGGCTGAGATGGCATAATGTGCGGTTTGTGTGAAACAAATTAGGAGCTTGAACTGGTAGAGAACCGAAGGAGTGACAAATGCAGCCCCTTTGTGCCTCATTGGCCACCAGGTGGGTGCTGATCATTTCGCCCCCCTTCTCCCCCTTCCTCATTTTGTAGTTTTGCAGTTTTTATTCTTTTGCACTCGTCTTTTTCAGACATGAAAAGTAGCCATCTCCCACTTGGGACGATTTGTGATTTCAGGTCCTACAAACAGTTGAAACCAGAAGTTTACATACACCAAATGAAAAGACACATCCACTTTTTTTTTTTTTTTTTTTTTTTTTAAGTGTCTGAAGTTAAATGAGACTAAACTTCTCTTATTTTCAATTCAGAAATACTTTATTGGTCCCAAAGGTAAATTAAATATTGATGTAACTCATTTAATTAAGGAGTTGTTATAGATTGTGATGGCTGCGGGCAGGAATGATCTCCTGTAGTGGTCCGTTTTACCAGTCTGAAGAAGCCTCTGACTGAAGAGACTGTTTTCAAATATCTATAAATTTAGCTCAGTTAGAATTACCAAAATTATTTATATTTGCTTAACAATAATGAGAGAATGTTTTTTTTTTTTTCGTTCTTTCATTGTTGAGGCATTTAGGAAATATTTTGGGAATTCTATCTCGGGCTAAAACAACCAATCAGAGCCAGGAGGAGGGGCTTAGCGCCGTCAGTCACCCTCTTGTATGCGCTGCTAAATGTGCTGATGGTGGAGAAACAACTCATCGTTCCAGGAAAACTGTTTATCCACCGTCATCGGTGGCCATGCTAACTAGCATTAGCATCAGGCTATGTTGTGGTGAACCAGCTGTAGCGTAGCAGAGAGCAGGGGGAGTGTGTGAGCGGCGCTAAGACCCTCGTCCTGGCTCTCATTGGTTGTTTCTGACTGCTCCCAGTACTAACTGTATGTCTGCAGTTAGTACTGGGAGCACTGGGAGAAGGCAGAGGAGCTGGATTTTTTTTTTTCCACATATTATCTGTCTTATACTGTTACAACATAATGATTACTTTAACAAATCTGTAAAAATAAAAACATTTGTTTGTAACGTTACAAACTGCAGCTTTAAGGCGTTTTGATTAGAACAGAACCAGTTACGATTTCATCCTGCTGGAACATCCAACTTTTGTCCCAGCTTCATCTATCCAGCTCTTGATTTGGATGTAGTCACTTTGTGAAGTGCTCCAATAAATCTTTAATTGACAGAGCTCCATTGCATGATGCTGCCACCACCATGCTTGAAAGTTGGTTCTAAGGTTTGAAAGAAAAAAAATGACCTGAGCTGCTCCAAGGATGTGTTTTCTAGGTTTTAGGTTTGGGTTGGTAACTAATTCAATCCTGTGCTTCCAATTTTATGTCTATATGTTAAGGAATCTTTAAAAGTCCATATTTGTTGTTTTGCTAATTGACTCTTAAGCAAAGAAAAATTAATAATTTCTCTGTCTGGATTCTAATACTTACTGAGTCAAAAAGCAAAATAAAACTGAATTATACTTTGTGGCTTCGCAACTGTCTCTGTTGTTTTCCTTTCTCTCTTTTTACTCTCAAACTTTATTTGCTCTCCTTTTTTCTAGATTTACTACTTTTTTGACGGAAAAGAATATCCGGGACCGGAGGAGTTCAGAGAGAGGGTGCAGTTTATCGGAGATATCAACAAGAAGGACGCCTCGATACAGCTGAGTCCGGCACAGTTCAGCGACAACGGGACCTTCTTCTGCGACGTGAAGAACCCGCCCGACGTAACGGGAACTCAGGCCCGAACGGAGCTCAGGGTTGTTCTGAAAGGTAGAGTTCAATAGATGTTTATTATGTGAAAGCTACTCGTACCCTTTGACCTCTTTTGTGTGTGGTCATGTACAAAAGAAGAATAAAATATACGAGATTAAATAGTCCTGCCATTACAAAATTTAAGACATGTGATTAACTAATTTAATAAATTTGCCTTAAACTTCAGTGGCAGGTCAGTGCAAAACATTAAATATTGTTAATGTGAAAGAAAACGGTGTTTTTTTTTTAAAAAAAAATTTCTACAAATATTTGAATATTTATTTATTTATTTAGTTTCCCTTCGGGATAAATAAAGTATTTCAGAATTTGAATTTGAAAAGTAGGGCGTGCTTTTTAATAAGACTGAAAGGATTAATCGTGATGAATTGTAATCGGTTAATCGTTAACTGGAGTTTACAGACTAAAAAAAACGAGGCCGTTTCCTGAAAACAACATTTTGAGAGGAGTAATTAAGCCCAAACTGTACAAGTTTAAATATATATTTAAAGTACTGAACTTGCAGCTTCAATTTTGAGGTCTTGCTTAATTGGATTTAGGGGTGGGCGATATGGACTTAGAATTTTATCGAAATATTTTCTGGTAATTTTGTGATAACGATAAAGTTATGATAAGAATACTATTTATTCCTTCGTTTTAGGTAACTGCATGGCACGGCATTCATAGCACCAGAGACACAAATACTGCTCTTGAAAAACATGCCCATTTGAAATAGGCGTCTTACTTAAAAAAGTGTGATTTCATATCACTAAAACTGCACACAGTAACTGCATTTAATTATATTTTTGGATTTACTTATATTTCAGGGTGTCCCTGCATTCTTAAAAAGTCTTAAATTTATTAAATTAGTTAATCACAGGTCTTAAATTTTGTAATGGCAGGACTATTTAATCTCGTATATTTTATTCTTCTTTTGTACATTTCTGTTGCAGCACAGGTCTTAAATTGAATTCATGATGGTCTTTAAAAACCTTAAATTTGAGTTGGTGAGACCTGCAGAAACCCTGTATCTGTTGAGGCTATGTGGGGCAAACAGTGGAAAAAATATTTTTAAAAAAACCCCTGATAACGCTGTCAGTTTTGTTTTTTCCATAAATCAAAATTCTTATCATAAGAAGTTTTTCATGATGACTGATAAACGGTATGATAAATGCCCACCCCTTATTGGATTAATGTCTGGGCTTTGAGTGGGCCAGTTTTAACACGATGATGAAGACGGTGTAATTTAAAAACTTCCAGCCTCCCTGTCCTTGCAGACGAAAAGAGGATGTGAAGCGTGCTGCGTCATATTCCGCATGCAGGTTAAACGGCTTTGTTTTGGTCTTATCTGGTCAGATCCTCTATGTGTCTGCTGTATCTCACACACACACACACACACACACACACCAAAAACAAGCTTATTATGGGTTTCTTTCTGCCAGACTTGCAGAAAGCACTCAGTTGAACTCTGCAAGTTTGTTGACTATTGAAGGTGCTCGGTTGCACTGGATTTTTATCTTTTTCTTCGGGGTATCAGAGTAAAGAAGCTTGAATACAAATAGACGCCACACTTTTTTGATTTTTACATATTAACTAAATGTTGACAGCCCCGCTTCGTTTGCCTTTCCTTGCATTTTTGCTGCACTTCATGTTGGTTCCTCATAAAATCCTGAATCAAAGGTGCTAAAATAATTACAGTTCAAACACTCTTACATGTTTTGATTGAGGGGGAATCCAGTAGGAATGAGCAGACGGGCCCAGATGTGCCTGCTTGCTGTTAGCGTTCAGTTACATGGAGCGAACAACTGCATGTGATGACTTGTCATCTTTGGGTTGAACGGAGGTTTCACATCCTCTCCGGTGAGAGTTTGCTTCGGATCTCAGGGTCACGTGCAAAAATAGAACATGCTAGCTGGAGGCAAACACGCCTCGCTACCTCTTCAGACTAACAGCATCTGCTTTGGCTCTCCTTTCCAGCAGTAAAGATGAAAACTCTTAGATTTTTGTGAGGGCTGAAACGTTTAATCAGATTGTGATAAATCGAGTATTGAAATAACTGTCAACTAATTTAGTAATCAATTAATCGTTAACTGGAGAGTGCAGGCTCAAAAAAAGGCCATTTGCTGAAAGAACAACATTTCTTATTTTTAGCTGCAGATGCATCTTTTGCTACAAGCGTTCACTCAAGGAATGCTATGGTATTGCATTTTAGGCAATAAAATGTTTATTTTCTTAGTTAAAAAAGGAATTGAATTGTTTATTTGCATCTTTTAATGTATTTCTGATATTGATTAAAAAATGTTTAGTTGAAAAATCTGCAAAAAGTGCCTTTTTTATCTGGTTAATCGAATAACTGTCACAGTAATTGATAGATTTATTGATAACTAAAATAGTCGTTAGTTGCAACTAGGGTTGCGCCGATTAGTCCAATTAATTGTGATCACAATTAATCTTTATTAATCGAAAGTCACAATTGTCGACTAATTTAAGAATCGATTAATCGTTAACTGGAGTGTACAGACTCTGAAAAAGGTCATTTGTTGGAAAAAAATCAATACACACACTCAGAGCAGTAATTAAGCCAAAACTGTGCAAAATATATGTACATTTTGCATTTAAGATTTAAAAAGACCTTTGTCTGTAAATATGTTATACCCAAAATTCCTCAAGTGGCAGTTTCAGATTCACCTGGTTCAAAGTTACTAAAGGAAAGCTATATTATTGCATTTTAGGCAATAAAATGTTTATGTTCCTATTTAAAAAAGGAATTTAATTATTTTTTATTTGCCTCTTTTAATGTATTTATAGTATTGTATAAAAAATCTGCAGAATGTTCCAATTTTTTTTTTTTTTTTTTTTTTTTTTTTTTTTTATCCTATTAATTTCCAGAATAATCGATTTACTGAAACAGTCGTTAGTAGCAGCCCTAGTTGCAACCCTAGCTTTGAGCCAAAATTCTGTCTGAATAATATTCTTTGGATATTATAAAAAAAGAAAGAGATTTTCCAGTTAATTTTCACAGTTCCTCATCATTATTACAGCCTCTCAGTTTGTCCTGCTGTCACGGTCATGTTCCCATCACTGAGACGCCTCTCACATCTCACTGAGCGCCAGCAATCCGGCACCAAGTGCTGGTGAGCTGGACTTCCTGTGCGGTCGCTCTGCAGTGAACTTTGTTCAGCGATAGGTGAGAGGTGGCAAATTGTAAACACACTATTCTGATAATGTGGTAACCTCAAGGCCTGTCGCAGTTAATCAGTTATTTGCATGCTAAAATAAAATGACCTTGATAATTTCCATTCCATGATGATTAATATTTTTAAAAGGGCAATTTTGTTTAAGAGAGCCTTTATAAACCATTTTATTTATGGTTTTGGTTGTGTGTGGTTTTTATTTCCATTTTATTTATTGTTTTTAGTTGTCGTGTTTTATTTTGGATATTTAAAAGAAATACAATGGATAAATTTGATAAGTAAATAAAAATTACTAAATAAATACAGAATATGGAAAAAATAGGGAAAAAAAACATAATGGAGAAAAAGTGACGATAAATTTAAAAAAAAAATACGACTAAATACACAATATGGAAAAAATACATAATAAAAAAAAGACAATAAATAAATTGCTAAAATACAAAATATGGAAAAAATAGGAAATTTTACTTTAAAAAATTCTAAATAAATACAGAATATGGATAAAATAGAAAAAAATACATAATGAAATAAATGATGGTAAATAAAAAAAAATGCAGAATATGGAAAAAATAGAAAAAAATACAGAATTGAAAAAAAAAGTGACGATTTAAAAAAAAAAAAATCACTGTTTTGTGTCACTGGTTCGGTGTTGGGTAGGTTACTCTCAGATAATAAAACTCTTCCATTTAGAAATGACTCCGTTTAAATGTAACAGTAGTGTGAATATTGTGATTACTTTGTCAGAGTAATTCTATGATTTCAGAACCTGATTCTTTTCAAAATGGCACAAATAATTTTCAAAGTGACAAATAAGTTGCATCCAAACAAAATTTTTTCAGAGAGTAGAGGGATGTCATTATAGAGGGACCTCACTAAAAATATTCCAGTATTTTTGCTTTTTAAAATTTACGATTCTTTTTGTTTCGTATTATGTATTTTCCAGACACATAGTGTCATTTTACCTCACAATCAAGTAACACTGTTAGTTTCAGTTGTTACAAAATGCTATTTATATCAAAAAGGACTTTAAAAGAAATTTCACTTTATAATTTAACGCCTTGAAATTGGGCCTCTCTCTCTTTAAAAATTCCTGCTCTTTCTGAAACTCCGCCTTCAGGAAGTCATCACAACATCGCTCCTCTATTAACCCTTTAACAACATTTTTACCAGAATTGCACTGAGAAGCAGCTAGAATAACGAGCTCAGCAGATGCGCAGTTCCACCAGGTGTTTGCTAATTGTTGCTGCCGCTAGTCTGAAGGAGCTGAATGGGGAAGTCGCTGGGGAGGCCCTGAGCTAAAGGCTTAGGTTGAAACATCAGAAAAATATGAAAAAGTTATAGAGGTATGAATATTTTTACATGTTGCCGTAAAAAAAAATCATCTCTTGAGATTTATGGTATTAATATTTTCTTCACTGTTTCTGTCTCCTGCAGAGTCTCTCCCTCAGAGCAACACTAAGACTATAATCTTTGCAGTGTGCGGCGCTTTAATTCTGCTCATCGCCGTCGCCGTCGCTGCCTGCTTCGCTGTAAGGGTGCTTCACAACCGGCACGATTACGAAGGGTGAGTAATGCTGCTCTGCTTTATCAGAACTCAAGCTCACAGCAGATCAAGTCGCCCTCATCGACGCAAACGGTCTGTAAAGGTGAAGAACTCATCACTTTTCGCCATAAATGTTTCTTTTTCCGCCATGTTTAGTGAATTGTGTTTGGAAAAAGTAGGAATATTCAGTATTTTACTCCTCCATCTTGTTTTCTATAGCTTGGCTTCAAATGTAATTATTGTTACTGTTGTTGATTCTAGTTGTAAATTGACATATTTACTGGTCTTTAATTGCCTGGTTGATTGTATTGGCTGCATGGTTTGTGTACCTTTGTGGGCTGTTCCAAAGACAAGTGTCTTGTTCTTCTCGACTTCTCTAACTCCTTCTGCATGGGAGCTGCATCCTCTCTTCACTTGTTAGGAAAAGAATAATGAACAAAACTTTGGATGCTTTAACTTGATTATTAAATATTTAACTACAGTTTGTTTGCTTGAGGTAGTTTGCATGCTCAAGCGACACTGGATGTAGATTTTAACCTCAAATAGACGGCGTTAAACTTGTGCAGAGAAGGAGCGACGGCTCTGGGTCACCTGTTTGGAGCCGCGACTGCTTTGATTGATGAATCTTTGGGGTTGCTGTTTGCTCTGGTGTCAGTCATTGTTGTCCATCTCTGTGTTCTAACAACTAACATTTCCATTTAACATCACTAATGAACTTGTAAACCAAGCTACACATTGTCTCGTCATGCAGTCATGTAACCTGAGTACTGTCAACTTTTCTTCTTAAGGAGTAATCAGTCAATCAATCAATCAATCAATCAATCAACCAAGTTTTGTTTATACAGCATCTTTCACACTAAAAGCACAGAAATAGCTTCAGGGATTAGAAATAAAGCAGACCCGCTCCCCAAAACGAATCCTTTAAGTTCTCACCAGTTCATTTATTCAACTTCATGTTGATACTGATAAAGAATTTCTGAATCGTATTGAGTTAAAAACAACAACAACAACAAAAAAAAACAACTTAAACATATATCCAAAAGGAATATACACCTTCAGTTATCATAGAGAAGGCATGGAAACCGCAGAAAACACATGCAATGAAAAACTTAATTATCAAATACCAGGAACAAACCTGTAGAGCAGGGGCGTCAAACCCGTTTTCGTTTTGGGCCACATCGAGATCGTGAATGTCCTCAAAGTGCCAGTTGAGGCAGAATGTTTTAATAAAAGTAGCTAATACCTCAAATTTGTAACTTTCTCTGCATTCAATGAGTCTTTCTAAAAATTAAATATTTAACACTGAAGTAATTTGGTACTATAGACATAAAAACTGATTTGATTTGACTCGTAAAATAATATTTAATAACACTTTTATCATGAAGTTCTGTCATAGAGTATAGCGGACCACAGAAATGGTTATGGTGAGCTGGATTTGGCCCGCGGGCCTTGAGTTTGACACATGTGCTGTAGAGTGAGAAACACCATCTTTACTACATGAGGAAATACTACAGTGGTGTGTGTATAAAAAGCTATTTTAATTGTTCAATTACCAAATAAACCTTAATATGCATTGAGACACACGGTGGAAACCATCTTAGCGCTACCGCAGAAGCTAACATCCACGGTTTTCCTTATGTCTTCCAATCAGCGCCAAGGTAAATGAATGGTGCTCCTGGATTGGCTACTTTGCAAATGCCGGCCAGTGGCGTGTCACTAATAACAGTAGCGTAAACTAAATGGTCACAGAGGGCAGGGCTGGGCGTTATGGCCTAAAATCATTATCATGACGTATTGAGCAGTTGACCTCGATGACGATAAATGGACGATAACGTAACCCCATTTCTAGTGGAGCTAACATGACTGGTCGTAGCGGAAGGTGCTGCCCTCAGGGAGAGACCTTGGCAAGCAACCTTGAGTCGTCTGAGCTACCTGTCGTATTCAAGAAATTTAAATTTGTTCTCATGATTTAAAAAAATCAAAGTGAAGAGAATGTCTAAGACTTGAAATCATCAAAAGCCTGAATAATAAAATTTAGTAGGTTGACTTTTGTAGCTCTGAACATTGGTTTTACTGAGTCTTTGTATGTTTTTTGTTTTGCTGCATCCTCAGTATATCGAGCCTTCTTTTGACAGAAATATTTTAGAAATGATAAATAGAAAATTTATTTTCTTTTGTCCAAAGAAGTCACTTTTACATTACAGTGACTAACAGAAATGCAGAGGTTTAGTCACTATTACTTTCTAGAACTTTCCGGTTACTTTCTAGAATTTTCAAGTTATTTTCTAAGCCTGTAAAGTTACTGTCTGGAAATTACAAGTTACTTTCCAGAACTTTCAGGTTGCTTTCTAGAACTTTTGAGTTACTTTCTAAGATTGTCTAGCTACTTCTAGAGCTTTTAAGCTACTTTCTAAAACTTTCAAGTTACTTTCTAGAACTTTCAGGTTACTTCCCAAAAATTACAGGTTACTTTCTAGACCTTTCAAGCTACTTTCTAAGATTGTCAAGCTACTGTCTAAAACTTTCAGGTTACTTTCTGGAACTTTTAAGTTACTTTCAAGTTGCTTTGTTTCCCAGAATTTACAGTTTACTTTCTGGAGCTTTGATGGGACACAACGTTTACTTTGATTTAACTTAGTGGTAACTTTTCCAGAACACACGTTACCCTCCATAAATTTCCTGGAACTAACGAGGAATAAATTATATGGTAAGTTGCAGCAAATCGCATCCCTTTATACAGCCTGGACCCTAAAAGTAACTTGTAAGTTCTGGTAGAGTAACCTCTGAGGTTCCAGCGAGGGGAACCTGTAGGGAAGTAGCAAACTGTATCATGCATTTCTGCAAATAAATTTAAGACGTTTTAACAGTTGATGTATGAAGCCAGCGCAAGGGAGTAAATGATTTTATACAAATACTAGAAGTAAATGTTTATACCTCCAGATATAGTAGATAAACATTTAAACTCAGGAGTTGCAACCAATCATTAATGCGTGTTTTGTTTTTTTTTGTTTTTTTATGATTGATTTCTGAGTATAGTGCTACGTTACACACCCAGAAACCTTGACCTCACTTTATTTCTAGTCCTGTAATCATAATACCATCCAAATCCCATCAGTGCACCTCTGGTCTTCTCACAGCTGCTGTGTTTCATGTGCTCATCTCTCATTGCTTTTATTTTTGTCTTGTGTCCCGTCATTTGTGTTCATGTTACTATGACTGTTCACCGCTGGTTGCTCGACACCACTGCAAATCGTAACCCTAAACTAGATGTACGACCCTGGAAGGCGTGAGCTCCGAAGCTCCGCGGCCTCTAAAGAAGGTGGAGTCCAGCCGGGAGGGCTCCAGGTGTACCAGCCCCTCGGGTCCGCTGCAGGTAGGAGCTGGGGGACGAGGAAATCAGCCAGGGGTCGCTGTTTCAAAGGTTCCAGTCCATTTTAATGATGTTTCTGTAAATTCACTGATTTGAAGTCCCAGTTTTACGATGGGTTCTCCTGTGCTTCTTTGGATCAGGTTGGCTCTTGAAGTGACTGCTTCTGCTTTTATTTATTTACCTGTTTCAACAGTTTGGTGACTTGAGTTTCCTAAAGTGTTTCAGATTTATTATTATAAATAGAACTCCATCGATCCATCCATTTTCCATTCAGTTATTCCTCTACCCTTACTTTCATCCCTCCCATATACACCCGTCTAAGCATTCCTTCCTTCCCCATCCATCTTTCAGTTTATCCATATTTCTTCTTTGACTTCTTTTCTCCATCTATCCATCCCTCCTTCCTCCTCCATCTTTTAAGTTTTTAGGTAGAAAAACAGTCAGCAATCAAAAGGATGATTTTAGAAGTTGGACAATTTTCTCTTAAACTGCAGATGAAATCATGAAAATTCTGCTTTTTTTGTTTTTCTGTTCATTAAATCCATCAAAACTAAGACCTCCCCCCATTTCTAGTCTATAAATTTACTTTGAGGCCATTTTTTTGTGTTTAAAGGGGCAGTATTATGTAAAATCAACTTTTTCGAGCTGCAGCTCCTCCTCAAAGCTGCAGTTTCTAAGGAGCAGCATTTTCCAAGCTTTGGCCTCACAGAGCACCCCTCACCTGCTCCTTCAGACTAGCGGCAGCAGCAATTAGCAAACACCTGGTGGAACTGCACATCTGCTGAGCTCATTATGCGAGCTACTTCTCAGTCCAACGCTGGTAAAAACATTGTTAAATGATTAATAGAGGAGCGCTGTTGTGATCACTTCCTGAAAGTGGAGTTTCAGAAAGACTAGGGGTTTTTAAAGAGACGGAGGCCCAATTTCAAGGCGTTAAATTACGAAGTCAAATTTTTTTTAAGTTGTATTTGATGCATACGGCATTTTGTAACAACTGAAGGTAACATAGTTACTGGATTGTGCTGTGAAATGATTCTATATAGCTGGAAAATACATAATACTGCCCCTTTAATAAATTCAAATTATGGCTAGATGCATACATGGGTTCAGTTGATCGGTTAAAAATCTATACTTTCATCGGGAACCAGTATTAAAAAACAAAAAAATCAAAATAATTTTGATTTTAATTTTTGTGGTCAAAAATCGAATATTTAAGCATTTTATTTTATTTTTTCTTTTCATGTTTAAAAGAAGAAAAACCAGCAAAGATGATGAAAAAAAAATGTCTTTTTATTTGTCCCAAACATGCAACTATTTTACTGTAACATTTTTTATGTTTTTTTTAAACCTAAGTCAATCAGTATGTAATCATAGATCACAGTATTCTGATAACACCTATCCAGACTGACCAAGCTACAAACAAACCAATCAAAAACAAAACAACCGTCCGTCCATCATCTCGTCCCTCCATGCAGGTTACAGGGAGACTGCTGTCTGTCGACAGGTCCGTCCATCACAGGGAGACACAGAGACATACAGGACACATACACAATAAACAAAAACAAATAATCCACTACCAAGAGCGATTTGAAGGCGCCAGTTGACCAACAAAGTTTTGGAGGAACTGGAGAGGATCCCGTGCATGCTCAGGTTGCGCATGCAAACTCCGTACAGAAAGATCCCAGAACAGAAAATGGGCCAATCTGACATTTCAGTGATTTTATGTTATTTCAAAAATTAAAATTTGGCTAATTTTTCTTATTTCTTTTGATTTCATTTTGACCACAAAAAAGAAAAATATTTTGTATTTCAATTTTGTATTTTGAAACCTAAAATTTAAAGAAATTGGTATGAATCCGATCGTTGCATCTCAAAAAGTTAGAAACGTTTTGGGAAATCGCTGTTTTACCCAAAGTTTACTGAAACTTGACTCATTATCTGTGTTTTAGATTCCCATCATGTTGACTGATCAACAGTTCAACTCGGCTCTTTGCAAGCTGCACTGACCAGTTTAACAGAACTGTTTTGGAAACTGATGTATGGAGCTAAATTGGTGCCATGAAATTTGTTCAGTCTTTCTTTTTTAAGCTGAAAGGAAAAAAGATATGAAACTGGAAAAACATTTAAAAAAAAATGTAAATAAAAAAAAAAATATCTGAAAATTAAATATACGTTTTTAAACTGGGTGAAAAAAAGATTTGAAAGCTTAAAACTACTTTTCCGTTTTTTAGGGGTTGTGTTTTTTTAAGTTTTAAATCTTTGTTTTTTCCCTTTTTTTTCTGTTAAATTTTTTTTTCCGGTTTCAAAAATTTTTTATTTTACTTTCTGGCCTCCAGTTTAGCTCCATACGATGCCTGTTCGTCAATTTGCTTCTGATTATCTCAACACATTGATCCCTATTTACCGATTCTCCACTCTCATTTTGTCTTGTGCTTCAGGGCCCGGTGATATACGCCCAGTTGGATCACTCAGGCAGTAAAAACTCGTTCCATAAGATGGAGCCCGTGGTCTACGCTGACATCCGTAAAAACTGAAGATGGGGACCAAAACAACAAAACAAAACAAAAAAAAACTAAAAGAAAACATAGTAAAGTATGAGACCTCTCTATTAGCTGCTCTTGGGAAGGGTGGGAAAGGTTTTAACAGGGACAGAATTGGTGCAGTTTCTCTTGACTCTCTTCTTTCTCCATATTTTGTCCTATGAAAGCATGTTATATGATAAACTAATGTCTTTGTCGTTGACTTAAAGAAAAAAAAAAAAAAAAGCTTCAAAAACCCTCCAGTTGACACTACATCATATCAGCCTTTAAAAAGTTCTCCAACGCAGGGATCACAGTGAAAATAGCGCCTTCATTGTCATCATTCTGAGTGTAAATTATTTTATTTTAACCCTTGTATTGTTGTGCCCCCCGCCCCCTCCCCATAGCCTCAGACTTGCCCAGCATATTCCAGATCTGCAGGCTGTTGCACCAAGTCAGCCAAAGTCTACTTGATTTCCATGTCTTAACAATTTAAAATCATGCAGATTTCTGTTTCATCAAATCAAGGATCAGTGTCAGTGAAAGAGAACGCCATTTCTTACTAGATAATTAAAATAACTGCTTTGTGTATTTAAAAAAAAACAAAAACTGTTTAATATCTCTTTTTATTGACGGACGCACAATATTTACGTTTCATCCAACAAAACGTTATATGCATTTTTGAACATAAAGAGTTAAACGTCAGCTGACATCAGAGTAGGGCTGAATCCCATTTAGCGTAACACCCAACCTCCAGTGATAAGCGGGTAAAATACACCCCAACGAAACAGGAAACTCCTCGTGGTTTATTACAATTAAACAAAATGTGTTTTCATTAGATTTCCAACACAGTTAAATCATATTTAGCTGCCTGAACCTCTTTTTGCTCTCCAGTGCAGTTCAGCCCTTCCTCCTGGCCACGCCAGGGCCCATCAGTTGCTTCACGCGTCGTTCGCGTTTTTATTGCGGTGGTTCCTTTGAAACAATCAAAATAAGAAAACGCATTAAATGCCAACGTGGTTTGATGACCGTGTAACTGTGCTGGTCATTTTGCTCCCTTTGGAGAAGGTCTGTACTAGATTTAATTAGATGAAATTAGAAGGGAAATTTGAGAGTTTTTATGATTATTTATGTAAATCATCTAAAATCTTCCATAAAAACCAGAAAAATAAAAAGATTGACGTAAAATCAGCATTGCATCAGAAATCAGCAACACTTTACACTACAAAAATACAAAATCTTACTAGTTATAAGTGAAATAATCTGCCAGTGGAACAAGACATTTTTCCCTTATAAGTTAAAATGTCTTGTTCCACTGGCAGATTATTTCACTTATAACTAGAACTTTTTCATCAATATTAAGGAATTATTGACTTAAAACAAGCTCCTATATCTGCTGAAATTTCTTATAAGTTAATTTTATCTTATTTTAAGCCTATTCAAGATATTTGCACTGAAAACTAGAGCAGAAATACTTGTTAAGATTTAGTGTTTTTGCAGTGCATGCAGTATTGGCTCCTTAAAAGAGTGTCCCATTTAACGAGGGAATATTTTACGCATTACATGGCAGCAGATTGGGGAGGCGAGGAAAATGGGATTCAGCCACATAAGCTAAGATTGTTTCCTAAAAATCAGGTTCTGCTCCTCATTTAAGATCCTGACATCATGGTGCTTTGAGTCGACAATGTTTACCCTGATGAAATGCAGGCAATGTCAAACTCTTAAATAAAATAAAAAAAGGTACAGCAGTTAAAGGTGCGATGTAAATATACAACACCATCCGTGCTTCCTCTGGTGACGAGAAGTGAGAGGAACCCAAACCTTGAGTGAAACGTGTAGATTTTGAAAACCAGTTCAGCTACTGTCAAATGCTTTACATCAGTCATAGACACACCATCAGTTCTGTTTATCTGCTGGTGGCTTAGAGGTGGAGCGGTTCCCTCTGTGCACCCCGCAAACAGAACCAAGCAGTGCAAGAAATGGACCCGTCCAAACATATTATCACACGCACTAAAGAAAGTCAAAGTTTTTGGTTTTAATCCAAGAGGTTAACATATCTGCAGGATTATTTTTATTCTGGTTTGCAGCACAGTTTCAGGAATATAAACACTATGAGGTTAAATGTATATCAAGTTTATTATATCTGATAACTAAAAACCTAAACAGATTCTTTAGTGTTTGGCTGCAAAGGATCGTTTTGAGCTTCAATAATGACTCAAATTTAAAGTCAAACCTAGAGTGAAATACCTCTCCGGTTTGGCCAAAACATGCAACCATGCAGCTTTTTTTGCAAATGCTGTTTTGCTCTCATAGACGTTGGGGCAACCATTTTGATTCGCTTAGGTCAAAGTGCAGCTTGTGGGTAAAATGAATCTAAAGTAGCCTTTCTGGTGCAACAGTCTGCAGAAGCTGCAGTTGGTCTCCATCTTGGGCAACTCCATCGTGATCTTGTTTTATAGAGGCGTATAATAATGTAAAGTTAGATATCGGCCCGCAGTAACGTTGCATGCAGTTATAGTAACATCTACGAAGTGAAGTGAAGTTGGTACTGCTCACCCAGCTAGTTTTTTGCGCAGAAGAAGCCGCCTGACGTCGTGTTGCTGTGAATGCTTCAGCTCTCTGTGAAGTTCTGGCATGTTGTTGTGGTACCTTTTTAAAAAAAAAAATATATATATATATATATATATATATATATGACGTAAACTTCCTTTTTGGATTTTCACCTCAGTGGTACATTCAGCAGATTAAAAATCAAGCATTTGGGGTTTAATTTAATTTGAACTGTTGAGGGAGTTTTGGTTGTTTAACATCATGTTAAATTCTTTGCTTTTAAACTAGGCATGTTAATAAATATTCAGCTGAGGTGACTTTTCTCTTTTTATAAAAACTGGGAGATGTCATTTTGCATAACAAAACAACAACTTCTAAATACACTGTTTGCATGCAATTTACTAACAAAACAAAAATTTGTTTTCCCAATTTCTTTTTTTTTCTTCCTGTTTGCATCATGTTTTTCACCATTAATGGGCCAAATATGAACAGTTTTACTTTACAGATACTGTTGAGCTTTAAATGCATTACAAATCATTTTATTTCCTGTTGTCTTAAAGCAATTTAAAGCCAAATTTGTTTTATAACGGTCTTGACTTTCTGTTGTGCAACCAGTCTGAAAGCCATCAGCTCATGATCTAAAATGCAGTAATTTTCCGTAAATGTGTGTGTGTGTTTGCATAAAGTTTGCTTAACAGTTAAAAATGTTGTGCTGTTTACTGTAAGTCATTCCAATGTGGTGTGCCTGTGGGTGTCTTTCCAGGGCAAGAACGGTAGTTCGCTGAAGAGGTCCAGAAAGATGCTGATTTGTTTGTTGTTTTCGCTTGAAGTCTTAAATCTTTGTAACCAGACACTCAAACATACGCAGTGCCTGCGTGAACGCTTCAAAATGGTCAAAATGAAAGATTTCTTCGTTTAAACATCTCAGTCTTTTAACCCGTATAGCCAGGCAGCAGTACTTCCGCCAACAAGATCAATCCAAACACATCCTATACATCAACCAATATATGCATATCACTTATCCATGTAACGGAGAAAGGCTAATCTAAATGACAGAAACAACATTTTCTACCTCAACAAAACCCAGTTTCACCAAGCAGGTAAATGTAAAAAGATGCTAAACATTCCCAACGACAGTCCTCGCCACACAAACGACCGTTAAAATTAAAGCCCAGACTCTGCTCTTTCCAGTGGCATCAGTATCACCGCTCTACGTACAAATCTCACTGAACCAGCAGCTGAAGAAGAGGAAAAATAAGGCTCATTTTATGAAGCCAGAAACATAAACAGCGTCTTAACTTTGCTGTTTTATGGTCATAATCCGAGTCAGAATAAACATTTCCACTCGGCCCCTGTAATCATTTGTCCCTACGTGACACTGATGTGATACCTGACTGTTTTTTTTTTTTTTTTTGTTTGTTTGTTTTTTGGTTTTTTTTCTGCAGCAAATGCGTTTCCCTCACTTTGATTGGTGAATAATGTCAACATAATTTTAGTAAACACCCCTTGATTCTATAGGCGCTGACGATTCAATGAACGAGTTCTGGACGCTTTGACCCACAGAACTCAGAGCGCATGGAGGGTTTATTTTTTTTTGGTACTTTGATTCTTATATTGTTGCAAAAACAATTATTAAATAGAATGACAAACCAAGGATTCAGTTCAGTTTATTTATATACCACCAATTCACAACAAATGTTGTCCCGAGGCACTTTACAAGAAAAAAAAATGTATTTAATCACACATACATTCCAGTTGATCCTAGTTATCAAACAGTACAGTAAGCTCAATTAATTATTCAAAGTAGTTCAAAAAGTTTCTACCAGAACAATTCAAATAAACTTTGTAGTCCTGAGATGTGATAAATTCATTTTGGGCGTGTCATTTTCAAGCACATGCCTCAAAAAGAGGCCCCGGGTTTAAAGAAGGCTGAAGAAAGACAAACTTATACTCCCGTGCTTGTAGCTAAAAGCTGTTTTTTCTTGAAGGATTGGTAGAAAAAAGATTTACCTGCTGAGCAATATAAGAACCAGAGAAAATGTGGAGTCACCTGTTGCTACGGTGATTCCCGCCTTTTCTAGCCATACAGGTCAGAACATTCCCCAGTCCAAAAAAAGGAGAGATTCTGATGTTGCTAGGGTGATTCCCGCCTTTTCTAGCTGCGTCCTGATAGCTGTCCTATGCTCATTGCAAAAAAAAAAGGGGGGGGAGTCACATGTTGCTATGGTGATTCCCGCCTTTCTTTTTGCACTTAACCAGCCTGAAAGAAACAGTCACTGAGTGAAAACTACAAGATGTATCAAAGAATATCTGAAAATGTTAATAACAGAACTTACTGGTGACCAAATACGTTTGTTTTTAAATGTCTAAAGTGTTTTCTGTAAGAAATACAACGGATTAAACAGAACCTTGGCTTCCAGTTTTGAAAGAAAACATTCAGAGCAAAAAAACAATAGAATGGGAGTGAATTTGAGTTTGGGCATGCACTTTCTGCACCGATTTAACAAAAAGAGATCAGACATTTAGCAGTGGGAGACACGTTAGGGGAAAACAGAGAGAATAGAAAAACTTATACATGTAGAGATCAAACTATAAGCATGAAAGTACTTTAAATCCCCAAATATTCTGAATTTTTCTCAGGGTTGAAACCGAGAGTGTGAGACCTCTTCATACTCGAAGCTGAACATTCCGTACTGAAATCTTAAAAAATAAATCCTGAAACAGAAACTGTGATTGTACAAAAGCCATAAAAGGTATCAAAACACAAACTGGGTCATTTAAAGTGCAACTTTCTTTGACCTGTTTGAGCTTTAGTTCGTGTTTCTACTATATGTCTGAGCAGTGAATCTCCAAAAAAGGGCTGGGTTTTTTTCTCTATCGTTCTCTCCTTTGTCGTTTTATTTTCTGCAGAAATTTCTCATTGTTTGAAGCATTAACTTTAGCTTTTACTTTACAAGTTCTTTACAAAAGAAATCCTTATTTTGTCCATTTTGGCTCCAAACTATGCAGGCACTGTGTTGTCTTCCACTTGACCCGTCCTGCTTGGTTCTTGTTTTGTTTTCCGTTGCCGCTCAGCACCATGCATGTCACCGTACCGACTAACCCAACAGGAAGAGGAAACAACTCTGTAAAATACTGACAAACCCTTTACTGCTGGTCACTTTGCTTCTAATCGTGACTTGTTGCAGTGTTTAGTGATGTTGTAAAAATTGTGATGTAAACTATAAATTATGAAAGACTCCCGATCCGGCCGAGCTCGCGTATTGCGGGGAGGGTTTCGGGTTTAATGCAGGGCTGAACGGTTCAGTCACGTCGAGTCTTAAAGAGCGTGCTCTGTGTTTTTCGATGGTTAGATATTTGTGTGTTATTTACGAATTGTTTGGTATGTTGTGTGAAATCTGCACTATGTCTTGCATAACAAAGACAACAAATGCCCTGTGATTGTTTTTTTTTTTTTTTTTTTTTTTTTTTTTTTTTTTTTTTTTTTTTTTTGTTCCTCTGAATAACCATGGCCTCTGTTTAATGTCTTTAAAACTGGAATGTTGTACATTTAGTGCCTTTTACATTTCATCAGCTAACTTGAACATCTGCTCAAAAATAGAAAAGATAAGATTCATTTATTTTCCTTTTATTTTATGTATTTTTTTATACACATAATATCGCCTCTGTATCCACTGTTCAAATTTTATATAAAACCTACTCCCGGCCAATAAAACCACGTTTCTGCTCTCGTTATTTTTGCTCTCAAAAAGGATCCTGAACACTGTTGGGTTGAGAGTTTTTTTGTTTGTTTTTTTTGTTGTTTTTTTTTACCACTTTGTGTTAAAAACAAACAAAAAAACACTTTACATTCTGAGTTACAGCTGCAGTATGTAACTCTTATGAAAAATACATTTTTTACATATTTGTTAAAATTATCATCATGTCGTGACAGTACATTATAAGACAGATTGCCTGTGAAGAAATCCAGCTCCTCTGCCTTTTCCCAGTGCTCCCAGTACTAACTGCAGAAATCCACCACTCAGTCAGAAACAGCCAATCAGAGCGAGAAGGAGGGTCTTATCGCTGTCAATCACCCTCATGTACACACCGTTCACACACTCCCCCTGCTCTCTGCTACGCTACAGCTGGTTCACCACAACATAGCCTGCTGCTAATGCTAATGCTAGTTAGCATGGCCACATATGACTGCGGATAAACAGTTTTCCTGGAACAGTGAGTTGTTTCTCCAGCATTAGCACATTTAGCAGCGCGTACACGAGGGTGACTGACAGCACTAAGCCCCTCCTCCTGGCTCTGATTGGTTGTTTCAGGTTGGGAGCGGAGCATTTCTTTAGACGGCAGTAGTAAAAGTTACCTACCAGATGTCAGTGACAAGTAGTTTATTTACCCAGAGGCAGGGTTGTTTCTTGCTATAAGCGAATGCTGTGGACCCCCTAGCCACCAGGGGGCCCCAAAGCTGCATATTCCTTTTATTTCCTGAGATGAGCCTTATCTCAGGAAATAAAAAATATACCATCTTTATATGTAGTTATCTCATATATGTGCTTAAAAATATAAACTGTAAAAATGTACCTTGGCTGGTGTCTTTTTGCCATTATTAGATCATATTCGTTTGAACTCACAGTCACACA
>CM026078.1:32084980-32234980 GCA_014839685.1 Anableps anableps | reverse complement strand
GGCTGAACTGGGCTGAACTGGAGCTGAACTGGGCTGAACTGGGCTGATCTGGAGCTGAACTGGGCTGATCTGGGCTGAACTGGGCTGATCTGGAGCTGAACTGGGCTGAACTGGGCTGATCTGGGCTGAACTGGGCTGAACTGGGCTGAACTGGAGCTGAACTGGGCTGAACTGGGCTGATCTGGAGCTGAACTGGGCTGAACTGGGCTGATCTGGGCTGAACTGGGCTGAACTGGGCTGAACTGGGCTGACTGGAGCTGAACTGGGCTGATCTGGGCTGAACTGGAGCTGAACTGGGCTGAACTGGGCTGATCTGGGCTGATCTGGAGCTGAACTGGGCTGAACTGGGCTGATCTGGGCTGAACTGGGCTGATCTGGAGCTGAACTGGGCTGAACTGGGCTGATCTGGGCTGATCTGGAGCTGAACTGGGCTGAACTGGGCTGAACTGGGCTGATCTGGAGCTGAACTGGGCTGATCTGGGCTGAACTGGAGCTGAACTGGGCTGAACTGGGCTGATCTGGAGCTGAACTGGGCTGAACTGGGCTGAACTGGAGCTGAACTGGGCTGATCTGGAGCTGAACTGGGCTGAACTGGGCTGAACTGGAGCTGAACTGGAGCTGAACTGGGCTGAACTGGGCTGAACTGGGCTGATCTGGGCTGATCTGGAGCTGAACTGGGCTGAACTGGGCTGATCTGGAGCTGAACTGGGCTGATCTGGGCTGATCTGGAGCTGAACTGGGCTGAACTGGGCTGATCTGGGCTGATCTGGAGCTGAACTGGGCTGAACTGGGCTGAACTGGGCTGAACTGGGCTGATCTGGGCTGATCTGGAGCTGAACTGGGCTGAACTGGGCTGAACTGGGCTGATCTGGAGCTGAACTGGGCTGATCTGGGCTGAACTGGAGCTGAACTGGGCTGAACTGGGCTGAACTGGGCTGATCTGGGCTGATCTGGAGCTGAACTGGGCTGAACTGGGCTGAACTGGGCTGATCTGGAGCTGAACTGGGCTGATCTGGGCTGAACTGGAGCTGAACTGGGCTGATCTGGGCTGATCTGGAGCTGAACTGGGTTGAACTGGGCTGATCTGGGCTGAACTGGGCTGATCTGGAGCTGAACTGGGCTGAACTGGGCTGAACTGGGCTGATCTGGAGCTGAACTGGGCTGATCTGGAGCTGAACTGGGCTGATCTGGAGCTGAACTGGGCTGAACTGGGCTGATCTGGGCTGAACTGGGCTGAACTGGGCTGATCTGGGCTGATCTGGAGCTGAACTGGGCTGATCTGGGCTGAACTGGGCTGAACTGGGCTGAACTTGGCTAATCTGGAGCTGAACTGGGCTGAACTGGGCTGATCTGGAGCTGAACTGGGCTGAACTGGGCTGATCTGGGCTGAACTGGGCTGAACTGGAGCTGAACTGGGCTGAACTGGAGCTGATCTGGGCTGAACTGGGCTGATCTGGGCTGAACTGGGCTGAACTGGGCTGATCTGGGGCTGAACTGGAGCTGATCTGGGCTGATCTGGGCTGAACTGGGCTGATCTCGGCTGAGCTGGAGCTGAACTGGGCTGAACTGGAGCTGATCTGGGCTGAACTGGGCTGATCTGGAGCTGAACTGGGCTGATCTGGGCTGAACTGGGCTGATCTGGAGCTGAACTGGGCTGAACTGGGCTGAACTGGGCTGATCTGGGCTGAACTGGGCTGAACTGGAGCTGATCTGGGCTGAACTGGAGCTGAACTGGGCTGAACTGGGCTGAACTGGGCTGATCTGGAGATGAACTGGAGCTGAACTGGGCTGATCTGGAGCTGATCTGGGCTGATCTGGAGCTGAACTGGGCTGATCTGGGCTGAACTGGGCTGATCTGGGCTGAACTGGGCTGATCTGGGCTGAACTGGAGCTGAACTGGGCTGAACTGGGCTGATCTGGAGCTGAACTGGGCTGAACTGGAGCTGAACTGGGCTGAACTGGAGCTGAACTGGGCTGATCTGGGCTGAACTGGGCTGAACTGGAGCTGATCTGGGCTGAACTGGGCTGATCTGGGCTGATCTGGGATGATCTGGGCTGAACTGGGCTGAACTGGGCTGATCTGGGCTGAACTGGAGCTGAACTGGGCTGAACTGGGCTGATCTGGGCTGAACTGGAGCTGAACTGGGCTGAACTGGAGCTGATCTGGGCTGAACTGGGCTGATCTGGGCTGAACTGGGCTGAACTGGAGCTGATCTGGGCTGAACTGGGCTGATCTGGGATGATCTGGGCTGATCTGGGATGATCTGGGCTGAACTGGGCTGATCTGGGCTGAACTGGAGCTGATCTGGGCTGAACTGGGCTGATCTGGGCTGAACTGGGCTGAACTGGGCTGATCTGGGCTGAACTGGAGCTGATCTGGGCTGAACTGAGCTGATCTGGGCTGAACTGAGCTGATCTGGGCTGAACTGGGCTGATCTGGGCTGAACTGGCTGAACTTGGCTGATCTGGGCTGATCTGGGCTGAACTGGAGCTGAACTGGGCTGAACTGGGCTGATCTGGAGATGAACTGGAGCTGATCTGGGCTGAACTGGAGCTGAACTGGAGCTGAACTGGGCTGATCTGGAGCTGAACTGGGCTGATCTGGAGCTGAACTGGAGCTGAACTGGGCTGATCTGGAGCTGAACTGGGCTGAACTGGGCTGGTGGGGCGTCTGTTTAGCTCCAGGGTCACCCGTCCATCCAACCAGTCATCCATCCAACCAGTCACCCATCCATCCAACCAGTCACCCATCCATCCATCCATCCAACCAGTCACCCATCCATCCAACCAGTCACCCATCCATCCAACCAGTCACCCATCCATCCATCCATCCAACCAGTCACCCATCCATCCAACCGGTCACCCATCCATCCATCCATCCAACCGGTCACCCATCCATCCATCCAACCGGTCACCCGTCCATCCAACCAGTCATCCATCCAACCAGTCACCCGTCCATCCAACCAGTCACTCATCCATCCATCCATCCAACCAGTCATCCATCCATCCAACCGGTCACCCATCCATCCATCCATCCATCCATCCAACCAGTCATCCACCCATCCATCCATCCATCCAACCAGTCACCCACCCATCCATCCATCCAACCAGTCATTCATCCATCCATCCAACCAGTCATCCATCCATCCAACCAGTCATCCATCCATCCATCCATCCAACCAGTCATCCATCCATCCATCCATCCAACCGGTCACCCATCCATCCAACCAGTCACCCATCCATCCAACCAGTCATTCATCCGTCCATCCATCCATCCACCCATTCATCCGTCCGTCCATCCATCCAACCAGTCATTCATCCGTCCGTCCATCTTTTTTCAGGTCTGGGGGGGGGGGGACCCTGACATTCCCCTCCAGCTCCTCCTCGGTGTTCCCAGTTCCAGTGGGATTTTGCTCTCCACTTGGATATTTTCCCAGTGGAATGTGAAACGAAAGCCCCTCGTGTCTGGCGTCCGGGACCCATCCTAAACAAAAGCAGAAGCCACTTCAGCTGATTAATTACACCAAGGGAGGGGCAGCAGCTCCGCTCTGAGCTCCCTGCCTCGTCTCTCAGGCCCAGTCTGGTTCCAGCCGCGACCCGTATCTCTCACTGCAAAAACCTCCCCAAGTATTTCTGTCTAGTTTCGAGAGCAAATATCCTGAATATGCTTGAAATATGTTAATAATTCCTTAATATGGATGAAAAATTTCCAGTTATAAGTGAAATAATCTGCCAGTGGAGCAAGAGATTTTAACTGGTAACATGGGAAAAATATCTTGTCCCACTTGTAGATGATTTCACTTATAACTGGAACTTTTTCATCCATATTAAGGAATTATTGCCTTAAAACAAGCTCCTATATCTGCTGATAAGTTGCTTGTAAGCTAGTTTTGTCTTATTTTAACTGTATTGAAGGTATTTTCACTGGAAACCAGACCAGAAACGCTTCTTGGTGAGATCGAGTGTTTTTGCCTTTATGTTCTGTTACCCGTCAGCGCCACAGCGATCATTTACAGTTTGTTTATAGTGTGGGTCCGGCAGAGAAAAGCCACATGACGGCTCCGGCTGACTCCCACGGGCCTGAAAGGGAGTCGAGCTCTCTCTGGGGCGGAGGCGCCGTGCATCAAAACATTCCCAAATAAGGACGCCTTTAAAAGAATGCGACTATATGGAAAGCCGGGAAGGTTGAATTTCAGCGAAAATGCCCCGAATTCCAGCTGGAGATGTCAGGGAGCGTTTCCCTCTGGGAAACTGCTCGTTTCTGAGGAGGGGAGGGGGAGTCGTCCTCTGTACTTCCCCAACCCCTTATATGGCTGCTGTCCCCGCGGGAAGGGGGCAGAGCGGCTGTGGGATGTTCTCACAGGAGGCGATGGCCGGTCGGCAGACGCGGTCGTCCCGACGCGGAGGCAGGAGTCAGCTGAGAGCCGCTCTCGGTCTGCGGTGCGTGGGTGTGTGAGGATGTAAAACCCGCGTGGTCAGGAGGCAGTGCGAAGAAGAAGACGATTAGTCATCCACGGAGGTAAACGTACGGAAGCCGTTAGTTGTTTTTAAGGAGGCTGCACAGAGGGCACCAAGACTGAGAGTCTCCTGTGCATGCTGATGAGCTGTGGCGAGAAACTCTGTCAGATACTCACACAAATACTGGCAAGTGTTGCTTTTTCGAGCGGAAGCGATTATTGAAACAATCATCAGCTAATTTAGTGACTGATTCCTCGTCAACTGGAGCGGACAGACTCAAAAAAAGGCTAATTTCTGAAAGGACGACGCACTCAGAGCAGATATTAAGCCAGAACTGTACAAAAAAATGGATACGTTTTGCATTTAAGATTAAAAAACCTTCTTTGTCTGCGATTATGTTTCACCCAGAACTCCTCAGGTGGCAGCTGTAGCTTCGCCTGTCTTTAAATTCAGTGGGAAAAAAACCGAAACAAATAAAATATTCAACAGATCGGCCCGAGATTGTTGACGTCAAGTCGAGCAGAAAAGGCTGTTTGCAGTTTTTTAGCTGCAGATGCTTCCTTTGCTATAAATGCAAACGTTCACTGAAGGAATGCTGTGTTGTTGCATTTTAAAGAATTGAATGCAACACTTCCCCACAGCATGATACTGCCACCGCTGTTTCACTGTGGGGTCGGTGCATGTCAAGCCTTGTTTGGTGGTTTTTCGTGTAGACTGGGCTTCTTGCGGCTTTGTTTTTGCCGCTCTCCCATAAAGCCCAGAGCTGCTGATCTCTGCAGCTCGAAATTTACTAATTAGCTGACTTCAGAAGAAAGTTGGTTGCTGAATTTCATTAAATCTTCTCCAAATTTTACACGTTTTCTTGAAACGTTTGACTTTAAAACCTTCTGAAGGGTTAAAAGAGTTTTAAACCGGCGCTGATTTTGTTTGTAGTTTCCTCCCAAGCAGCGAGAGCTTCTTTCTAATCTTTTAAAGCGATTTAAATTAATAGACGTCAGAGCTTCAAAGAAAAATAAGTAGAGAACAGCGTAATGATGAAAACATGGTAAAATATATGAAGAATCTAATCTTTTTCTCCTAAAAATAAATGTTTTTTTATTATTATTATTATTGCAGCAGCAAAAACTCACACTAAAATTTAGAAAAATGCACCCATGCATTGAGTGTATTTTATTTATTAACAAGGAAAAACACATTAAGAAATTAATGTTTTTAAACAAAATCAGACCTTGTGCAATTATTTATATTCCTAATAATTGCTGCAAAATAAATATCATAGAAATATTTTTTCATTTTGTTTATTTTTCCTACTCTTTTTGAGAAAATGGGAAAGACAAGCGAACATGCAATTTAAATAAGGTAGATGTGTGTTGATCTTTACCAATGATAGAAGGGCTGGGAGACATTTATCTGTACAGCACGTTTCAGCAGCGAGGCAGTTCAAAGTGCTTCACATCAAGGAAACATCAATCAAGTATACAGAAAAATTACCAAAATTATCAAAAACATCGAGCAAAATCATCAAAATAATCGAGCAAAAACATTGATCAGTGATCCACTTACTTTATTTCACTGATTTACACTCAGACTTCCACCCTTTGGAGAACCGAGCTCATCTCACCCGGATCTGTGTGCAGATTTATGGTTCAGACTACGAATCAAAGGCAGCTCCAAACAGGTGGGTTTTCAGCCGTGATCTAAAGGAGCTCAGTGTTTCGGCTGTTTTGCAGTTTTCTGGGAGTTTGTTCCAGATTAGCATAAGAACTGCTTTACAGCTTTGGTAAAAGTTGATTTATTTTAAGGCTTTAAACTTTAAATGTGGTTTATTCCTTCTGAATGTTTTAGTCGAGAAGGTTTAAGAAAAGTCTCAGCTTGAGATGAAGACATTTTTCGGTCTTTTTCGATGTTTTATCAGATTTATGAAGCAGTAACGCTGTATTGAAAACAAACCACCCATAATTTAAGGTCTGTGGCTTTTTCTCGCCCGTCGCTTTAAATAAAAGCCATGTTGGGCCGCTCTTCCTCTCAGCCTCGCCGGTTTACATGAATTAAGCTTACAGTGAATCAGGGAAACTGTCTTCTTCTTTTTCAGCACAACAAGGCGTTTGTTTCTGTGACATTTCCACGTGCTTATCAGCGATCATTACCATGGGTACTTACCATGACTTCAGTACTAATTACTCCCACATTGTCTGCTCTGCACTGTCACACATTGTTTTGTTTTTGTTCGGGAGTCGTGACTCACCATAGTCTGACAAGACTGTCCTCTTAGCTTGTTTCAAAACAATAACCCTCGGATAAATGCTGAGAACCGATGGAAACCCGCCGATTGCTTCGTCATCCTCCGTAGTACCAGAGAACTGCAGGGTATAAGAGAAGTACAGCGTTGTTTCTATGAACAAGAAAAGCCCCTTCTGTATTTTAAGCTCAAAAATAGCACTGTCAAAGGTCAGCATGTCACAATCTACGCAAGGCCTGCTTCCTTCCCCTTTTTTTCCCCAGCCGTATCACCTACAGCATGCTTCCTGAGTGTCTGATTTGTGTGATCTGGGCTCTCTGTGCTGCAGGACCATGGCCGCCTTCCAGCTGCTCTTCCCGCTGTGGGCCAGCTGCGTGGCCGCATCCGCGCATCCTTCCCGCCACCTCGCTCCATGCCAAGTTGTAAGTAAAAATCCTGGTAAACAGGAAAAGAAAAAGCTCAGCAGTTGTGGTTATTAGTGTATTTTGTTCAGATTTGGTTGAAATCCTCTTTTGTAAAATTAACTTTTTCTTTTTTTTCTTTTTTTTTTTTGTTGTTCGTGTAGTTTTGAGCCATTTCATCCAACCAAAGCTTTTTTAACATTCTGTTTATCTGTGACGTTAAACTTAATGTTTCATGTTTTTTTTTTGTTTGTTTTGTTTTTTTGTTTTTTTTTATTATCTGTTTGTCATGTAGGCATTTCAGGAATTGTTTGTGTTGATCTCGCCGGTATCTGAATGATTTTAGTGCTGGTATTTTATCTGTAAGACACCACAGTTATTTTCAGATAAACTATCAGCAGATTGTTTCACTGCTTTGAGATTATTTTAGACTTTTCTACACTGCAAAAACATAAAATCCTACCAAGTATTTTTAGTGTAGTTTCTAGTACTAATATCTTAGTTCACTTGAAATCAGACAAAACTTACAAGGAAATTTTCAGCACAATATAGGTCAGATACTCCTTAAAGCTGCAGTTTGTAACTTTTACAAAAATATTTTTTGCATTTTTGTTAAAACTGTCACCATGTAAGGACATTATGGTCTGAGACAGATAATCTGTGAAAAGATGGAGCTCCTGCATCTCCTCCCTGAGCTGCTATTGCCGTCTAAAGAAATTTGCCGCTCCCGACCTGAAACAGCCAATCAGAGCCAGGAGGAGGAGCTTAGCACTGTCAATCACCCTCGTGTACGCGCTGCTAAATGTGCTAATGGTGGAGAAACAACTCACCGTTCCAGGAAAACTGTTTATCCGCCGTCATCAGTGGCCATGCTAACTAGCCATAGCATTAGCAGCAGGCTATGTTGTGGTGAACCAGCTGTAGCGAAGCAGAGAGCAGGGGGAGTGACAGCGCTAAGCCCCTCTGATTGGCTGTTTCTGACTGAGTGGTGGATTTCTGCAGTTAGTACTGGAAGCACTGGGAGAAGGCAGAGGAGCTGGATTTTTTTTTTTTTTTTTTTTTTTTTTTCCACAGATTATCTCTTATTAACCGTCACGACATGATGGTAATTTTAACAAATATGTAAAAAAACATATTTTTCAGAAAAGTTACGCACTGCAGCTTTAATATTAATTAAAAAAGTGCCAGTTCCACGAGCAGATTATTTCATTTATAATAAGATATTTTTTTCATGTTATAAGTGAAATAATCTGCCAATGGAACTGGTTCTTTTTATCAGTATTAAGGAATTATTTACTTAAAACAAGCTCCTATATCTTCAAGTGTTCTAAGATATTTGCACTGGAGATTAGACTAAAAATACTCTGTAAAATTTTGTGTTTTTGCACTGCAGTGTACGGGATAAAACAATCCAGAAAGTCACTTGCTGCTGAGGCGTTTCATTGTCTTCAACGTTGAGAAATCATCTTCATTTTTCAAGCAGTTATTCTTTTATGTTGCTGTGGGTTTGCACTTAAATTTCTGGAAATATATATACCAGAATGACGGGTCTGTGTTGAACGTAATTTGCTGCAGAAGCAGTCATACGACGGGTGTGTGAAGGATTCGGTTTGCAAGGAGCTGGCATGTCTAGAATGGCGACCAGACGGCATGTTTCATCAGGCAGTAACTGAAGCATCTGACAGTTAAAAGTGAGAGAAGATTAGCCGTTGTAGAGGATTTTTTGTAATCGCATCAGGCAGCAGTACCGGTACCCTACGGAGCTTAATCGAAGTCACATTTATCCCCTTTGTCCAGCGTAGAGCCACTGAGACATGGCACATCCTGGACTCCGGATGCTTTGATGACGACTTTGTTGATCGAAGTCAGCGTGTGAAGCAGATCACATCCTGACTGACCCATTCTTTATGGGTGTGTAACTGATTTTTGCAATTAACTGTAAGCTATGACAGCTTTAAGCATCATCGCCTCCTAAGGGTGACTAATTTCCAAGGAAAGAGCAGAAAATACGTAAAAGACTTGCAGATGTTAAACTGCAGTTACGCTCCTGGATTCTTGCAGAAATCCACATGATGAATTTAACCTGTAACATTATATTAAAGATATATGTGAATAGGTCAGAATACTATAGAAGTAAATCTGTGTCACTTTCATTTAATGAGGTCATTTGTCTTGCTATAAATATCCAAATATCAGTTCCAGTTTCACTTCTGTGATTTTTTTTTTTTTTTTTTTTTTCAACCACATGATAAAAATAGTACCTTAAAAAGCCTACATCTTCTTTCTATAGGTTGTCCTTTATGTATTTGACTGGATAAATACTGCCAGCCCCAAACAAACAAACAAAATTTGCACGTTAGAAATAATAGGTTTTTTTTGTTTTTTTTTTTTAAAGACTATTGTGAAAAGAAATTTCTGGTATCACACATTTATTGACCACAGATGCTATAATTCACACTAGCGTTAGCATTTAAGCAAAACTATCTGCAACAGAAAATTAGAGAAGCAGCAGTTCAAAGAAAATTTTAAATTAGTTTTATGATTACATTATGTGTGTTAAACCAAAATAAATAAAAATGACCCAAGTGAAACTGAGCTTTTCAGCTTTGTTCTGTTTACAAGCTAGCACTAGCATTGGAGCACAGCTAGATGCTACAGGAAGTTAGATATTTAGCATTTTAACATTCCTATCAACTGTTGTTTTTAAAAAGTGTGATATATATGTATTTTTTTTTTGTTTTTCTTTTCTTTTGTTTTTTTTTTTAAAAGGAAAACATAACATTAAAAAATTCAAATCACCACCTGTTCCTGTTTCTGTACAAGCTAAACTTAGCTAGCTGCTACAGAAAGTTGGAAAGCATTTGGTTAACTTCAATTAGCTATTGCTTTCAAATATTAAACTAGTTTATGATTTGATTACAGTTTAAAGTTTTAGAAAAATAAAAAAGGAAGAACATAAATGCACAAAAGAGTCATCATGGTGTTAAATTTCAGAAGTTAACGGTAGCCCATGGGATCACTTGATTTTGTCCTCCACCTGTCTCCTTTGAAATTTTGTCATAAAAATATTGTGTATCGGGTATATTGTTAATTGTTTTATGAATTCCACAATTAATTTTAAACCTCATTATACATGACCGATATTCATAGATTTTTCTATTTTTAATCTCTTGAATGGCAGGTTTTTAGTGATGAAAGTTGTTTATTTATTTCTTACAAAAAGATACAACCAGATTGCCCCCCATTTTCCCCTAAATGTATATTGGATTAGATTGCTCTGTTTAGTTTAAAAACTAAAGACTTGAAGTCTAACGTATTTGGAAAATTAAAATTTGCCTCAAAAGTAACAACCGGGGAAAATGTCCAGGCAGGAGGGCTGTCAAGCTGTTGTGTTTTTACAGAAATCTAGGAGATGACTTTTAACCTCAGAAAGTAAATGAAAGAACTGTGCAAACACAGACAGGCTCTCACTGGAAGTAAGTTATAAATATCTAAATTTCAGTTCCAGTTTTACTGCTCCGATTTTTACCGCTGATGCTACCTCATGATGTCTCATAAAGAATATATACCGTTTTTTTCTTTATGTATTTTGCTGCATACATATTGCAAGGCGCGGAGAAAATATAAGCATTTACACACACATTAAAAAATAAATTCCTTGTTTTGAAGACTACAGTAAAGCATATATCTGTTTGTATCAAACATTACTGACTGCATCTCTAATAACACAAAATTTGAAATTGGACATTTTCACCCTCTTTTACGACTTTTGGTTTTCATCCTTCTGGGTACCGAACTCGTCACAAAACTTATGTTCTAAGTTTTCCAAAACACCTTAGAAAATTTAAATTTTAGGTAGTTTCCCAAACCAGCTTCACACCTTTGCAAATGTAATTCAAGAGATCAGGAAATGAATCATGCATTTCGACTGATTTTTAACCTGACCTGGTCAGTTCATGTGAGAATAAACTGAAACAAACAATTGTGTGTGTGTGTTCAAGATAGTCACGGTTGTAGCAGTCCAGTTAACTGGTGATGTCCCAGGTTCACAGACAACAATTGAGGTTTATGAAACAGAGAAATAGATCAGGTAAGAAGATACTTGTCAGACTAGCAGTGCATCATTTTTACAGGGAAAAGGGAAAGAATAAGGGGGAAAACACAATTACTGCTCTACATTCTCAGTGTTGTTGGCTGAATTAACTGAATAAAGTGTATGTAATTTCAAGGTTTGGGTAGAGTGTGACTTGTTGAGACCGGAAAAATCAGAGGATGTCAGGAATTAAGAGGTCAAAAATATGGACATTGACCTTCAGGGAGGTTTCTGGCACCCATCTGTGGTTCAGGTTCAGGAAGACCTTCAACATTCCTGGTTTGTTTTTTAGTCTGACGTCCTGTGTTGCATGCTATTTCCCGTCTCTTTCTCCCTCCTGTCCGGTCATTTCTGTTGCCAGCTAACAGAGCTGCAAAACAAGACTGTAACTACCATCCCTGAACTTGTTTTATCCAGTTCAAACCTGGTGCATTTAAGGTATAAAATCTGTTTATAGTGCAGAAAAGCTGGGAAATTTACTGTAGACTCTAAATTGGAGGCCAATGGGACGACATCACCACAGCAACTTGACCAGACAGAGATTTAAACGAGCAACCACAAATGAGATGTCATGTTATTTATGGGGATGCTAACAAAAATGTTTGAAGTTTTAGCACTATTACAGAGAACAACAGAAATAAGATTAACATTAGTGAATCTTAAGCTCCACTTGTTGCTCCCGTTTGAAGTGACAAGCTAGCACTAGCGCCGCAACACAGCTAGCTGCTACATAAAGCTGGAAAAGTAGTAATTTAGAATTTCCATAAGCCACAACATTAAAAGACCAGTTGAAATTTATCATCTAGTTTAGGTTTTCAGTTATAAAAAAACAAAAACAATCATGGTGAAACTCTGGAAACTAAGAAGTCTCTGTTTAATTCTGTTTACATGGACGCTAGCATTAGCTTTGTCACACATCTAAGAGCCACCTTCAGTTAGAATAAGTTGCAGGTTATAACTCCCATGAGCCAAACCGTTACAAGACAAGTGGTAATTTATTATTTGGGTAACACTGTCAGTTCAAAAGAAATGGAAAAAAAGTTACACTGTGGAAACTAAATCTCCGTTTAATTCTATTTACACACAACGTAGCGTCAGCTTTGTCACACATCTAATAGCTATGTGCAGTTAGACGAAGTTGCAGGTTATAACTCCCAAGAGCATTAAAAAGCAAGTGGTAATTTATAATTTGGGTAAAGTTGTCAGTTCAAAAGAAATTTTAAAAAAGGTATATAAAAGTGACACTGTGGAAACCAAATCTCCGTTTACGTACAAGGTAGCGTTTGCTTTATTTCACTTGCATGAGCTTTTACTTTATAAGTTGTGAATCATTTTATAATTTTTTTTTATTGTTATAAAAAAATAAAAATAGCACAAAAGAAACTGAATTTTAACTTGTTTCTGTTTGCGTATTGGCCAGCCTTGATCGTTGCAGCACAGCTAGCTGCAACGGGAATTTAGAAATGGAGCAGTTTAAGAATCACATCAGCTTTAAAAATTGTTGAAAACAATCGTCATGCTTTTGTAAAAACTGGCAATAGGAAATGTACATTACTCCAAATGAATTTTACCCACTCTTCTTTTCAGTATAGTTTTTAATTTAGTTACATTGGAGAATTTAAAAGAACAAACAGCCTGTTTAGGGTCGTGCCACAGCATCTCAATCAGATTTATGCTCAATCTTGGACTTTATTTTGCATCTGTTCTTGAATTTCTGTAGGTTGAGGCATAATTTGCTGCTTTTTGAGATATTTTAGCCTACTTGATCTTGTCCATTTCTATTTAAGTGATATCTTCATTCTGCGGGTCTGGCAGTAATGAGGTCTGGGTGTGGCTGATCAAACTGAACTCAGCTTTCCAAAGAATGTGATTAATTACACTTAATTTGTGATGTAAGACGCAGGGCGCTCACTTTTTCACATGAGGCGAGATTGATTTGAAACATTTAAGTGTGACAAAAGCTAAACTAGAAGAAAAATACTTCTTAACATGCTGACATTTTTGAATCATTACCATTCAAATGTAGTTTCTAAACAGAATATTGAGTTAAACTTATTTTCCCAAGTCAACAATTTTCCAAATACATAATTGTTCAACTTCCAGTTTTTGCCTGTTTTAAATTCATATAATTGCTTATTTTACAAATTATGATCTGATTCAGTCTGTTAAAACAGGTTATTCTTCAGGATTGTAAAGTAAAACCTAGTTTAGTTTCAACTCAGGCTTGTGAGGCTGGATCCTATCTCCAGCGGAGCTTATCAAAGCATTTCTTAAAACAATAATTCAGAGGTGGGTTTTTGACGATTTTAAACCCCCAATTTATGCATAATGACAAAAAGGGAACGAAAAACACGAAGTCTTTGTTTGTTTTCCAAACATGCTATCACTAAATCTGATATATACCACCTCAGCATGAATCAGATGCAACACCGACAGGCTTGGATACAGTTTGTCTGAGATTACATGAGCATAAACAGCACTGGTTATACTTCACCATCACAAAGAAAGGACTCAGCTTTCTGTGGTGTTTTCTCATCAGTCTTCTGTTTTTGTTCCTCCATGCCTGATAACAGATACAAGATGTTTTGCCCTTCAGCAAATAGAACGGCATGTTTGTTTACACCCATCTCATGAGCCCTGAAGAATGCCCCTTTCACAACACCGCAAATATGCCAGCAAGTTAAATTTACTCTGCCAGAAGAGAAACAGAGGAGGAGACAGCTTTACGAGCTGTTTTTGGACACAGGTTTTTCGGGCCATGTGGTTTCTGTTACAAACTACATCTAATGAGTTAAATGCTTGAATTTATTAGGGTGGAAAGTAGATGGATAATGACAGAACCTAGTAATAAAAACGTGGGTTGTGTTTTCGTTCTTGCTAAAACATGTTTTTTTTTCTTTTCTGTTAATTGAGTTTAAAACAGCCAAAGGTGATTTTTCTCAGATTAACTCGCTTGTATCTCAGAAGCTTTTCTAAATGCCAGAAGATTGACTCAGAAATGATTGTTCAGCTGAAGACATTTAATCCGAGTTGTGTCATAGTGAGGATGTTTGGCCTCACGCCGAACTAATCAGACCCTTGTCTTTGCTCCTAGGTCCAGATGGATGTCTTCTGCACCGATCTAAGTCTTAGAAGCGCACCGGTCAACCTTCCCCAGGGAGTCCAAATGCTGGACCTTTCTCGAAACCAGGTTCAGAACCTCTCGCTGGAAACTTTGGGCTTTCACACCGGCCTTCACCAACTGAACCTTCATTCCAACAAGATCCACTTCATCCAGCCAGGACTCTTCAAAGACATGAAGGATCTGAGAGTCCTGGATCTCTCCAGGAATCACCTGAATGTTTTTGCACTCTCTAAAATAAACATCGGACCTCTCGCAGCCGTGGAGTCATTGGACCTTTCAAGCAATGGATTGTACACGGGTATGTCAGACTACTTCCTGGCTGAATCCCCATCTCTGGCGAACCTTTCCCTGGACAGCAACAGCATCACAAAAATAGCACAGAACACCTTCAGCGGATCGATGTCTTTGAGGAAAATCAGTCTCCACAATAACGTCATCCTGGAGATAGAAGATGGAGCTTTCGACTCCTTGGATCATCTGACTGAGCTGGATTTGTCCAAGAATTCAATCACCTGCATCATAGACTTCAATCTTTACAACTTGGCTCTCCTCAATCTCAGCAAGAACAGCATTGAGTTTTTCCAAAGTGTGAAGTCGGGTAATCCCTTTAGTCTTCGCTCTCTGGATCTGAGTGAAAACAAAATGCTTTACTTCCCTCTGCTCCCAGAAAAGAATGTGCTTGAATTTCTGAACATTTCCCGAAACCATATTCAGATACTCAACACCACAGGGAGTCTCCTGAACCACACAAATGTAAGTTTGAATCATTTAAAATACCTGGACATGAGTTACAACAAACTCAAAAGCTTACCTGAGACTTTCTTTACCAGTATGGGATCCCTTGAAGTCCTCAATGTGAGTAACAACTGCATCAGCTCGTTTTCTGTCACGTCTAAAGACCTTCTGCACAGGGTGAAGATTATCAATCTAAACCATAATTCTCTGCAAAGTTTGGCTTTTGGGGAAAGCTCTCTTCATTCCCTGAAAAAACTCTTCCTGCAGGGAAATGACCTTACCATCCTAGACCAGCAAATATTTCAAAGACTGCCGTGCTTAAAATACCTCCAGCTCCAGCAGAACAATCTGCAAATCTGCGATTCTGAGCAAAGTCAACATGAGCAAACACCGAAGGACCAAAACCACCAGGATCCAACTGGTTGTGTGTCCTTCTCATCTGTTTACAACCTGCACTTCCTGTACCTCTCTGAAAACAATCTGAGAACCATCCCTGGAAAGGCGTTTGTGAACACCCCTCTGAAATTACTCGACTTGTCCCTAAATCCAGGCTTAGACATGCACAAGGATTCCCTGTTTGGCTTGGAGGATTCACTGGTCCATCTGCTCCTGAGGGAAAACAACATGTCAAGCCTAAACACAGACCTGACCTCCCTGAGAAGCCTCAAACACGTTGACCTGTCCACCAACCAACTGAACACCCTACCGAGCTGGAACAAAGAGTCCGCCATTGAGTCCTTGAACCTGCAGAACAACAACCTGGTCACCCTGGACCAAGTCACCATCCTCGCCTTGGAGCACTCTTTAAAGACCCTCTACATGGGCTCCAACCCTCTGAGCTGCTGCGACAACCTGGGCTTCCTCCACATGGTGCAGCACTCCACAATCGTCGTTCCCGACATTGAGACCGTGACTTGCGTCCACAAGGATTCTCCAGAGCCGGTGAACATTGAGAAGCTGACCCAGGAAATGTGTCACCGACCAAATGCCCCAAACTACACGGCGGGTGTCGTAGTGACATTGTTAGTCGTGATTATCCTGCTGGGGCTGCTGGTTAAATGTTTCCGATCAAGGAAACGGAAGCGCAACAGAGGCTTTCATGCGTAGAAGGACAATCAGATTCAGAGGTGAGAAAGCACATGGGACTGTTGAAGGATTTAAATGTGAATATGTAACCTGGAGCCTCTCAGAGTCTAAATGAACTGTTTGAAGCTCTGTGTTTGGATTACAACTACAAAGAGTCATCACGAGTTGACAAACACATCTGTCAATCAGGCACATGTCCTTATGTCTCCTATGGGAAGTCATGGTTGTGGAGGACAGCCTCAACAACAAAAAGACAAGCTAGTGAAGGTCATGGTTATTGTTATATTATCTTACCGCACAAGGCTGGACTTTTTGACAGAGTTTTATGTCAGTTTCATGCAGCTTTGTTTAAGGAACTCCAGGTTTCAATCCTCCTGTGCTCACTTCTTCAGGACTTTAAACCAGAGATCAGAAGCTGTCACCGGCACCAGTGTAGAACTTTAAGGCCAACATTTGGATGTGTGTTGCTTAAATGAAACAGCGTCATCTCTATGCCTGCAGTGTTAAATGGTTGATTTTGGTTTTTTTTGTACCGGGTTCCATTCCTGACACCTATTTATTGAATGTAGACTAAAATGAAGAACCAACACTAAACCACTTTGAGCAGACAGTAGCATCAGCAGATCAGATTGAAGTACTCTCCCGCTGTTACAACTCATACTTTCAGAAATGTGCTCCTAGCATCATGGATGTGAATTGATACCAGTCTCTTATCTGTATGCGACGTTTATTGCAAACCTAAAACTTGCTTTAAAAACTTCAGCAAGTAGCCAAAGGTTAGCATAAATACAGGAAATAATCAATAAAGCCAAAGACAGGTAGGGGTACTAACCTTTAAATGTGCGAGTTGGTAAATGTGTTGAGCTTGTATCGTAAACTCATGATAAAGATATTGAAATTGTGAACTTATAAATAAATTTTTTAGCACCATAAGAGGCTTATATTTGTACTCGTCTTGTAAAAGTGCCTTTTCCAGAACTTTTCAGGTTGCAGTGGTCATCAGATCCAGGCATACCAAGTTTCCACAGTCTTATTTCTAAAGGATCATCATTGATTCCCAAATTCATAAGCTGGTTACAAGGTATCAAGGTATAGCAAGCGAACCACTAAATCATTCTGATCATACAATTTAAAGTTTTTTTTTCAGTGAGTCACCAGAGGTGTGTAGTTATTTGGAGCCTCGAGTAACAGTGTTACCCCTCCCCCGTCTGTTGCTGTGCAACTGGTGGCTACTACATATTTGGTTGTGTTGAAATATATCCAGTTGTGCAAAACAGGGTGAGTCATGGTGTAGGAGTCAAAGAAATGCCTCCAATCCATTAAGCGAAGTTAAGCTGTTAAAGGTCCTTCTGGGAACAGGTGTTGCAAATTAGCCATGGCTATGAACACTGTGATGCAGACAGCAGATTCTTTTGATCTGTGTTTCTTGCATCTGTCCATTTTTAAAGGGGCAGTATTATGTAAAATCAACTTTTTTGAGATTTCCATCGTGTTATAATGTTACATAACTCAACATACCTTGAATGTTGCTTTGATTCTTTCATGCATGTTTGAGAAATCCTTTCCATGGCAGCCATTCAGCTGTCCAAAACGCCTGGGTGGACCCAGCTCCACCTTTGAGACGCAGCTCCTCCTCGGAGCTGCAGTTTCTAAGCTTCTAAGCTTGCACCTCACAGAGCACCCCTCCCCACGCGACTTCCCCAGTCAGCTCCTCCAGACTGGCCAGCAGCAATTAGCAAACACCTGGTGGAACTGCGCATCTGCTGAGTGCATTATACCAGCTACCTCTCAGTGAAACGCTGGTAAAAAAACATTGTTAAAGGGTTGCTAGAGGAGAACTGTTGTGATGACTTCCTGAGGGCGGAGTTCCAGAAAGAACAGGAGTTTTTAAAGAGACGGTATAGAAGTGCAGATAATTGACTGGTATATCTTTCCAGCTGAGTTTCAGCGATAAAACAAAGCAACTGAATCGATCCTTTAGGGCTGATCTGAGAGCTAAAACCGACTGAAGGAGCTGTGTACTGAGACCGATTTCATTGATGAAAAATTATTTGCTTTTTCAGCAAACACTTGGACACAAAACAAAATGCTCTTTATTTATATGGGACGGTTACATAAAGTTGTTTATCTGAAATGGCAATTATACCCTCAGTGTAGTTTGCACTTTAAACGTGTTTTTTTTGTTTTCTCTTGTTTTGTGACTGTAAACACTAAAACTTTGGTTTATATTCCATGCAAATGTAATTTATTTTGTTATCAGTGTGACTCAGATTTTCTACAGAATGTTGTCTGTGTTGATACCACACACCTGGTGCTCTCCATGTTAATAAAAATGTAAGAGTACTGTTTTGGCTGTCCTTTTGTTTAACCACCAACATGAATATATGTGATACTGAACACACTTGTAAACATACACTTGGACCTGTTGTTGGTGACTGTGTTTATTGCTAAAAGCTGCAGTATGTAAGTTTTACTGTTGCTGTCTAAAGAAATGCACCGCTCCCGACCTAAAACAACCAATCAGAGCCAGGAGGAGGAGCTTAGCGCCGTCAGTCACCCTCGTGTACGCGCTGCTAAATGTGCTAATGGTGGAGAAACAACTCACCGTTCCAGGAAAACTGTTTATCCGCCGTCATCGGTGGCCATGCTAACTAGCCTTAGCATTAGCAGCAGGCTATGTTGTGGTGAAGCAGCTGTAGCACAGCAGAGAGCAGGGGGAGCGGTTCGTACATGAGGGGGATTGACAGCACTAAGACCCTCCTCCTGGCTCTGATTGGCTGTTTCTAACTGACTGGTGAATTTCTGCAGTTCGTACTGGGAGCACTGGGAGAAGGCAGAGGAGCTGGATTTTATTTTTCACAGATTATCTTATAGTAATTAAATAAATATAATAAATGATAATTTTAACAAATATGCACACAGGGACAAAGACCTTCATTACTGGAGACATGTCCTGTGGTCTGATGAAACTAAAGTAGAACTGTTTGACCATAATGACCAAAGTTATATTTGGAGGAAACACGGGGATGCTTGTACCATCCGAAATGTGAAGTACGAGGGTGGCAGCATCATGTTGTGGGGCTGTTTTGGTGCAGGAGGGACTGGTGCTCTTTACTAAATAGATGGCATCATGAGGAAAGAACATTATGTAGAAATACTAAAGTAACATCTAAAGACATCAGCCAGGAAACAGCTAAAGTAGTTCCAAAGTGCATAAAAGAAAAACTAAGTCAATGTTTGGGTGTGGCCGTCACAAAGCTATGATCTCAGTCCTGTGGAGAAGTTGTGGGTAGATCTGAAAATGCGTGTGGGAGTGAGGCAGCCTACAAACCTGACCCAGTTCCACCAGTTCTGTCAGCAGGAATGGGCCAAAACTCCAGCAAGCTATTGTGAGAAGTTTGTGGAAGGAAACCCAGACGGTTCGACCCCAAGTCATACAGTTCAAGGCAATTCTACCAAATACTGAGGAAATGTATGTAAACTTCTTGTGCTAAAGATATTAATAAATAAATCTCTGATATATTTTTTTTCTCCAATTATTGAAGCATTTAGCAAACAGTAAATGTTTTGGTGATTCTTACTGACCTAAAACAAGAGACGTTTGGTCTGATTCAACTTTAGACAGCAAGAAAAATATGTGGATGTGTCTTTTTATTCGGTGTATGTAAACTTCTGGCTTCAACAGTATGTAGGATCTGAAATGACACGGTCAGAACGAATCGTCCCGATTGGGAAATGGCAACTTTTTATATCTGACTGAGACGAATGCAAAACAACCAAACCTGTAAAACTACAAAACGGGGATGGGGCGAAATAATCGACACCCACCTGGTGGTCATCTCGGCACGAAAACGCCCCAAAATGTTTGAGCTAAGTCATACTAACTCGTATATTAAGACTTTAATTTGCAAACAAAAGCTAAAAATGATTTATCTTTACCTTTCCACTTCACAGCATGCTGTATACATCAACAGGATACAGTTTTAACTTGACACCGGCTACGAGTACTTTTGCTTTGTCTGGGAATTTGGTAACACATTGCATGCCGGTGTTAATACAACACATTCAAAACAGAGGTACTTTTTTTAGCTGCTAGTTTCACTTTGTGGTGCTGCATTTGGGTGGCTTGTTTTAAATGGGAAAATTGTAAACTTACCACTTTCTATCAGTTAGCAGAAGGTGAATTCCCTACATAAGAGTGACATTATCTGTTTTAATGCATTACAGCTTTATGAGGAACATGGTTCACGCTAATTATATTAGCATAAGTTTCCCTTGACTGGAAAAATATGCAAATTACAATTTTGTTTTCGTGATCCAGACCTAAAATAAAGGTTTATTTGTATTTAAGCTTAAAGCGAGGAGGAATATTCTTGATTCTGTTTGTGTTTATTAAGCTTTATGTTTGCAGTTACATACAAATAAAACACATTAATTTTATATTTATATTTTATATTTATATTTATATTATTTTTTGCTAAAATACAAAATTCAATAGTTTTTAGTTGCTCTTGATGCTCCATTAAAGTCTCTTGAGGCAGGAATTTCTGTTTTTAATGTATTTTTAGTCAAAAGAAGGAAAAAATAAGACTTCACAAGCATGGTGTCATCCTTTCACTGCAAAAACAAAATCCTACAAAGTATTTTTGGTCTCTGCGTCTGAGATCCGGGCTTTGTGACAGTCATTCCAAAATACTGGCCCTTCTGTGCCCAAACTTTAACTTCCTGCAATGTGGCTTTAAAATTTCCATACATAGTTAAGCCTAAAATTATTCACATCCCTGGCAGATTAAGATTTAAAAACATTTTATTCAACCATGAAGTTTGTTTCTGATAGGAAATGAGAAAAAATTCGCTCAAAAGACGTTGAAATCATGTAAAAGGAGGATGAATTTTAAAAACAATAATTTATCGGTCTTTATTTACGTTTTTATATTAAAGTCTTGGTAAAAGTGCAGTGCAGAAGAGCCACTAAGCCTGGCTCTGTGTGACTATAAAACTCAGTAAGGCCATTTTTTTCTTTTATTACTGGTCTTTTAATGAGTAACAGCCTTTCAGATCCACTTTTTTTTTTTTTTTTTTTTTTATCAGAACATGTTCTGTTTAAACACATTTGGAGTTTATGATGCCTTTAATGTTCAGTCTGAAAGCAATATGAAGCCTCTAACCTCAAATGGGACAGATAACCTTTATTTATTAAATTAAACTTCTTAATGTTTTTTAATGTAACATTTCAGCCCTGGCAGCCTTTTTCTCTCTGCTTACTGCTGGATCTCACCTTTAAAAATGAGAAAGTTCTGTTATCCATGAGCAGCTTTATCTGGGCTGTCAAACAAAAAGCTTTCACCATCAGTGAGTCAGGCCCTCCACCCGCTTCGCCTCCCAGGAGAGACTTACTGGACCTCATTTACAGTCCAGGGTGGTACAGGAAGTCGTCCACCAGCCATCCTGTTTTACATCAATGAAGGGAAAAAGACTCTTCATCACTGTCAGAGCAAAGCGCTCGGTTAGAAACCAGCTCTTATGTTAACAGAGAAACATGTGTTGGGTTTACATATTAATATCCAGATGCAGTCAGAATGTTTGATGGTTAAATAATAACAGGCTGCTGTTTTTGAAATAGAAACTTTATCTTCAAAACAAAAACGGCTGTTTGGTTGTGTTTATTTTTTTCTTTCATTGTGGAGCTGCAGGAAATACCATCTGTTTTATCTGGAATCTGGACCCGTCTAGACTGTGTTTATATGAGTAATATTGATGTCTCTTAGTGAGCTTAATTAACAAACACAGATTTTTGCTGTGTTTATCCAATTTCACACAGCAACGCTGTTCCTTTTTTTGTAAATCTACCATCATTTAACCACAAAATAATTTCTAAGTGATAAATTAGGAGCTACAAGACATGGGTTCACCGCTTGCCGGGAGCAGAAACCTCAGAGGTTTGCTGGCTGGTTTAGTTTTGTCCTGCGGTGTGGCTTTCACTCATTCATGTCCACAGTTTGCATCTCATCCCCATGAGGTTTTTATACCAAAACCTCAAAAACAAACAAAAAAAAAGTGGTAACACAGCTTGAGCTTAATTTATTACCCAGTCAGGTGGAAAACAGGTACTTGCATAGGACTAAAACAATAAACAGCTTGTCAGTTATATGTACCTCAACTATATAATTATTTCATGATTTAATAAATTATTCATGTTCTTGTGCTGAAGCACATCATGAAATAATTTAAACTGTAAACTTCACCCACCAAACCTAGTGGGCGGGACTAGGGGAGACTCTGACCTCTGATTGGCTGCTTCGAACAGCAAGTACAGACAACTTCTTCCTATGACTCTGAGGTCAATATTTTCACTGGAACAGTCGAAAAAAATTCAATAAATTGTTGTAATTTATTCACTACAAACTCTGGGTGACCAACTCCAGCCTCTATATCTCTAATTTGGTCTGAAATATCTCTAATAAGTTCACGAGAGTGGCCACTGCGGTCCTGCGCGGAGGAAGTTAACAAAATGAATCTTAGCCCCGCCCACTAGCTAACGCCGGCTAACGCTTTCTCGTGAACTTATTAGACATATTTCAGACCAAACTAGGGATATAGAGGCTGGAGTTCCTCACCCAGAGTTTGTGGTAAATAAATTGCAACAATTTAATTACGTTATTGAAGTTATTTCTGCATTTTCCAGTGAAGAAATTGACCTCAGAGTGGAAGAAGTTGTCTTAACTTGCTATTTGAAGCAACCAATCAGATGTCAGGGTCTCCCCTAGTCCCGCCCACCATATTTAACGGGTGAAGTTAACGGTTTAAATTATTTCATGACGTGCTTCAGCACAGGAACATGAAATAATTTATTTTTTCGCTGTTTCATAATTTATGAAATCATGAAACAGTGATATCTAGTTTTTTTAAATTAAATTACTTGATTTAATTGAGGCACATATAATTAATTCTGTATTTTATAAATTATTTCTGTATTTATTTCCACTTTTAATAAAATGACACATTTAAATAATTATTTCATAAGTTATTTATTTATTGTGTTTTGGCAATACTCACTCTCCACACTCAGTGATGTTTTTATTGTTATGTGTGCATGTGTTGTTTGTTGCTGTGGTTTCTCGGTTCAGTTTTTTCTCTCTTTCTGCAGGTGTAGAAGCAGACTTCTCAGGTGTTTTCTTGTTTTCTGTTTATCCTTCTTTCTCTCCTCTAGTCTTATCTCCCTCTTTCCCTTTTACTCTCTCTGTTCCTTTCTTTTATCCCCCCTTTTCCCCCTGTCTTTTCCATCTTAGGTAGCAACACCTGGACTCCTGAATTACACAACAAAGAGGAACACACAAATAAGTGGCTTAATGCATCGATGAAGACTATTTGCAACTATTGAGATAAACAGAAAATTATTTCCTTGTGGATTTGGTTCACCATAAATGAGCTACTGGGAGATCAAATATTTTTCCAGCACTATGTCGTCTGGTCCTCAGGGAGAACTTGGGTCACAAACCCTCTGAATTAGAACCGTGTTTGTCCCAAACCAAATCTGCAGCATATGGACCAGATTCGAGCATCGGGGGAACACAGAAACAAAAACAAAATTCAGGTGGAGTTTTACCAGCTTTCACAGCTGCTCGACTCCACCAAAAGACATCATCTCCTTTCAGAGTGTCTTCCTGTTTTTGTAAAATCGCACCACCTTTTTCTTTTTCTTTTTTTTTTTTTTTTTTCAAATTAGTTGTTTATTAGATGAACAGCGATAGAATCAGAGGAAGTGATTGGAAAATATTTGTGGTTCCCAAATTGGAAACAGACCTCAGTTACTTTTCCTCTCCCCTGTGAGCGTGCACTGAGTCATAATTAAACCTGGACTTCTAGTTTGATCCTGCTGGGATCAGAAGAGCTGCGCTGTAAGAGGAGAGCAGATGAAAGGAGGAGCTGCTGACTCAGGCATGGATGGACCATCAGGGCAGAAAGTGAGAAATGGCTCTGAACATCTGTGGCAAAGAAATAAAAACGCCTCCATTTCCTTATAAGGGAATAAAAGCGATTTTGGAGAGAATATTTTCAAAAACATATTCCACTATTTTAAATTAACCTAAAAAGATGAGATTTTCTGCTACAAGAATGGAAATCTGTTAGATAACATTTATTTATATGTACTGTAAATATATCTGTTCTTATAGTAATTTACCAGAACGAATACTGGATATTGGTTATATTGGTTATTATTTTGTTTGTTTGTTTGCTTGTTTTGACTAAAAAAAATTATATTCAAATGTATGAAAGAAAATTGCAAAGTAGAAGCTCAAGATGAAATTTGGTGAATGCATGTTTTTACTATTCTTCCGCAAATGAGTCTAAAAATACTGGAGGTTTCTTCTTATTTAAGCGAAGCTGTTCCTTTCCACTGTTGCCACACACTTTCTCTGGAGGAGGGATTTTGCAGCCAAATCAAACACTCAATGCAATATGCTCTGCTTCTATAGATAAAGGTGCATTAATCTGAATTAAACAGAATTAAAACTGGTATCTATAGAATCAGTTTGGATATATCTGTATTGCTAAACTGTGGTATATTGATTTTCTTGTATTAATCTGATCCGTTTGTCTTTTTTCAAAAACTAAAATGAACAGATGTCCTCTCAAGTCACTTTACAAAATAACAAGTAAAGTTATTTCCCCCTCAGGTGGACAAGATAATGGCTATTGAAAAGTGTTTTTAGTCAAAACTACAAACTTGACCTTATACTGGAGCTAAATTCAGCTACTGTTAATCTTAACAGAGCATAAATCTGCATGTTTAAATATTTTGATCAGGTGATGGAGGATAAACAGTCTCACTTTCACAATAACGAACCTGTTATCTCTCTAACATGGCCTTAAAAAGCTACAGCTTTAATTTATTTACATTATCCCCTTTCCTTTTACTGCTAAAACCAATCTTTGCTGCATTCAGGTCATACCAGAACATTTTAATGTAAATACAGTAAGCATTTTCAGTTCTGTTTCATGTCAGAAAGCCAACCATGTGAGGGAGAATCGCTGTAGAGATGAATGTGCACGTTGCTCACTCCATGTTCATAGAGGTTGCCTGAACCTCACTCCATGATCTCCAGCTTTAGTGACAGACAAACTGGGAGCAGATCGCATCTTATTACTCGTCTTCAGTGACCCCAGCACTCCCACAGAGCACTTACTGTCCTTATTTATCAGCGAAGATCATGGGAAAGGTCAGGGGTGAGCCCTGACTTCCTGCAGGAATATGAATCTGATGATTTCTTAAGTGGATTCTGCATTAAGTCACATGTTACTCCTGCATCTGAAGCATCTGTGGTGAAATGTTGTGGAGGGCAGCAGACATAAATAAATCTGGCATCTGGTGTTTTTACAGCGAAATAAAAAACAGATTTGCTCAGCTCCACTTTGAGCTTTTGCCAAGAACATTGTGTTTCAGCATTTTAAATGAGCTGAACCTTGATTATAGCTCCTGAGATAAACACAAAACAGGCCAAATTTCTCATTTTATTGTTCATACACCAAACAAACGAATTTTTTTAATGATGAAAAAAAGAGGTAAGGAGAAAGTTATTGCACCACTTGGGCAAGAAAATTAATTTTTTCCTTGTCAGGTAATTTTGATGTTAACTAATGTTTCTTATTTTCACCTGCAGAAGTACACAGATCAATTTGTTTTGTCTAAGAAATCTGCCCCTGAGATCTCTTCAGTCAAACTAGCAGAACGTCTGCAGTTTAGTCAGCAAAACTACAAAGAGACGCTAAAGTAAAAGAAACCAGGATTTTAGAGAAATATAAGTCTGGAAATTATTGGTTGAAATCCAATCTCAGTTGAAATGAATGGTCTGAATTCACAATGTGCCCTGTATTTTACAGATTTCTTCTGTTTTTAATTTTTAGATACTTAAATATCTGTATTAGACAATTATAACCTGAGTAGATACAAAAAGCTAGAACTCAGTGTTTCAGCAGTTTTGCAGTTTTCTGGAAGTTTGTTCCAGATTAGCCTGGCCATTGCCTTCCTGTGTTATTCTGCTCAATTCAAATCTCTCTTGCAGCTTATTCTGGGCTTTCTCCCATAGACTTGGATTCCTCCAGTAGAATTTGAACCAGGCCAATCAGCAAACAGAAGGAGAAGTTATGAACAATGACATCGATTTTCTGCGCTGTTTTAGAATTGCAGTCAGCCTGTAGTTTAACAATGGCAGTGTAGGAAGTGAACGAAGTCTGTGTTGGCCACGCTTCCAAATATTGAATTAACATTAACACCCATCTCGTTCGGCTCGGCACTTCTCTCGTCACAGTGGAGGATGGTTGTTTACAGTGCAGGCAATTTCCGGTTAAGCTTCACAGCGTTGAACTGGCGCATTACATACGTCACGGACAAATGTTAGTGACTGGGTAAAATTTAAAACCTCGACAGAGTCCACACCTCCAGGAAGCAATTGTTCCTCAATAGCCGAGTGGCCAGACCCTCTGTACGAAGCAAAGCAAAGAACAACGGGCTGGTTTTTACCAGGCGAGTTCCAGATTTGTGGTGCATAAAAACTCAATGCTGCTTCTCCATGTTTGGTTCTGGTTCTGGAGATGCAGAGCAGACCAGAACCAGAAGACCTGAGTGGTCTGGAAGGTTGATACAACGACAACAGGTCTTTAATGTATTTAGGTGCTAAGCCGTTCAGTGATTTATAAACTAACAGAAGTATTTTAAAGTTTATTATCTGAGCTACAGGGAGCCAGTGGGAAGACTTTAGAACTGGGGTGATGTGCTCTATCTTCCTGGTTTTAGTGAGAACACCAGCAGCAGCATTCTGGATCAGCTTTAGCTGTCTGATTGACTTTTTTAGGCAGACCTGTGAAGACACTGTTGCACTAATCATTGCGACTAAAGATAAACGCATGGATGAGTTTCTCTAGATCTTGTTGAGACATCAGTCATTTAATCCTTGAAATGTTCTTCAGGTGATAGAAGGCTGACTTTGTAACTGTCTTTATGTGTTTCTGAAGGTTCAGGTCTGAGTCCATCACTACACCCAGATTTCGGGCCTGATCACTAGTTTCTAGCTGTAATAACTGAAGCTGCGCGCTGACTCTAGATCGTTCCTCTTTTGGTCCAAAGATAATAACTTCAGTTTCATTTCTATCCAGCTGGAGAAAGTTTTGGCACCTCCATGCACTGATTTGTTCTAAGCATCTGTTCAGTGCTTGGATGGGTCAGACAGGGTAATAATTTGGTCATACAGGTTTAGGTTTGTTTGGAAAGCCTTTATTAAAATAAATCATTGTTTTGAATAATTTGGTTGTATTTGATATGAAAAAATGAAAAGTGTGTGTGTGTGGGGGGCATTTTATAATAGTACTGTACATATTACACTGTATTTGGTTATTTATGTGATAAAGAAACTAATATTTGTGACAACCTTTGTACATGAAATTTGAATTTAAGTAAACTGCAGCTAATAAACATAAAACGTAGTTTAAAAACCAAGGTATAGTCTTGAAACTGTTGGATTTTCCTTGTCTGCTACAGAAACCAAGAGCAGTAATGCATAGAAAAGTACCACTGATGTCATTTAGAGATGATTAACTTCTTATCTCATAATCTTAAGATAATAAAGTTTGTTTTTCCAAGATAATGGGTAAATACTGTTAGTCAATTTGACCTAGAAACTAGGACAGTCAAGCTGACGATGTCACATCAAGGAACATTTGTCTTTCACTCATCGTCCCAAAGTGATTTTAAAAACACAAGAATCGCTATTATGATACTATAATCATCTGGTTATCTCAAAACACAAGCTTGTTTTCTTGTTTAAAATTCAACAAGCTGATTTTTCAAACCATACATGTGATGTACATTTCTTTTTATATATTTTAGATTTTTTTCTTATGTTGTAAATTTGTTTGTTTTCTTTTTCAGGTGCAATGTTTAATTAGATCCTGAAATATGTACTTTTAACTTTAATTCTGACTTGTGAATTTCGTTCAGATTTGGATGAAAAGCCGTTAGAAGAGACCCTGGAGGTACGACTGGTTTGATTACGTTACAGCCTGCCAAACAGGAAGTGTGTCTGGAAGCAGTTGTATTCACCGGTAAACCGAATAAACCTTCATATTTCATTGTTGAAGAACAAAGGTACATATGTAAAAGCTTAGATATCTAGGAATGAAACTGTGACAACTAATTGTTCTCCTTCTCCTGCTATAAAGTTTTTACTTTCATGAGCATCGAAAATCATCCAACTTCAGTTCTTCTGTTTCTTATTGTCCATTCTGCTCCGTCTTCTCAAACACCCAGTCGGTCGTGGCAGATCGTTGCTTGTACTGAGCCTGGTTCTGGTTCTGCTGGAGGTTTCTTCCTGTTAAAGGGGAGTTTTTTTCTCTCCACTGTCCCTACGTGCCTGAGGGATTGCTGTAAAGTCAACAACACAATGCCATCAACTGTCTGCTGTTCCTACATTCTTGTCCAGGAGGAGTGAAAGCTACAAGTCAATGACTCGATGCAATTTGCTGGGGTTACTTATGCTGCGTTCAGACCGAACGCGTTTCGCACGTCAATATGGCGTCCAACGCCTCAAGTTGGACGCTTGTATCGCTCTGAACACGTGTTGGGAGGAGCCTCTTGACTTGACTGTTTCGCATAGGCTCTTCCACCGTCTCCTGCACATTTCCTCTGAATAAATACATGGATTCTTCAACGTGAAACTACTAGCGGCTCAATGTTGTGCTGGACGGATTTGGCTAGCTGAAATGGAGGGATATATTTACTGTAGGAACAATGGTTTGACTCCTTGCTAATTATCCTCCAGGCAAGGTCCTTTGTATTCCTGTCTCTGAAGTGACAGCTCGACTGGTGGTAGATTCGCTCCTGGTCCTTCCGTCCTGTCGGAAAATGCGCCACCATGTCACATAGCAGAGCCTCTCTGATTGGTTGACGCTCTGCGTCCAGCTGCCAAAGTTCAGATTTTCCAACTCCCATGTCTGCCGCGCTTGAACGCTCGAAGACGCTTCCAAACGCACCACACTTGACACGCAAAACGCGCCGCGAGACTTCTCGACGCTCCGAGACGCGCGTCCACCATAGACTTTGCATGTGGACCAGATGGCCCTGACGCTCAAATCACATTCGGTCGGAACACAGCATTTTACAGAAACTTTTTAAACTATTTTGAATAATTAATTTATTTTACTGTACTGTTTGATAACTAGGATTAGTTGGAATGTATGTAAAGTGCCTTGAGACGACATTTGTTGTGAAATGGCGCTATATAAATAAAACCGATTTGAATTGAATTGAAGGAAAATTAAGGGGCCCATGTCTGTATTTAACCCTTGGGCCCCAAGATGACTAACCCCACCTCTGGCTTTCCAAGAAGGACCAAACAGCTAATCCTGGACTCAGACAAAAAGACAGTAAATCAAGTCAACTCAGGCTGGGGGAATGCTGCTCCAGCCCCCCGTGATAAATGACAGACCTGTCGGAGGAAACCCCGTCTGTGATTCAGTTCGCCCATAAACCTTCCTGCAGAGTAACAGACCACCTCACACCAAACTGTCTCCTGCTGTATTTTAGCAGCGACACATTTTAATCTACTCATCAAGTCTGAACGTATATGTATTGTATGAATGTATCCTATGATACAATAACACGCCAGCACTTTTTTCAGGCTCATATGTTCCTAAATTCAACGATAGTGAATAATTCAACACAAAATGTCACCCTGATGCTGTTCTCTGATTGGTTGTTTTGTTTCTTCCTAAACACAGACGTCTAATAGTTTTTGTGTTCATCTACACTGCAAAAACACATCTTACCAAGTATCTCTGGTCTAGTTTCCAGAGCAAATATCTTGAATACACTTGAAAAAAGACAAAACTAACTTACAAGTAACTTTTCAGCAGATATAGGAGCTTGTTTTAAGTCAATAATTCCTTAATATTGATGAAAAAGTTCTAGATATAAATGAAACAATCTGCCAGTGGGACAAGAGATTTTTCCCGTATTATAAGTTAAAATGTTCTTGTTTCACTGGCAGATTATTTCACTTATAACTAGAACTTTTTCATCAATATTAAGGAATTATTGACCTAAAACAAGCTCCTATATCTGCTGAAAAGTTACTTGTAAGTTAGTTTTGTCTCATTTCAAGTGTGTTCAAGATATTTGCACCAGAAACTAGACCAGAAATACTTGGTAAGATTTTGTGTTTTTGCAGTGTAAATAATTGTCATGTTTTACACAGTATCTCATTGCAGCATGGGCAGCTGCATTTGTTTCACATTTCATACTAAATTAAAACTCTGCGCCTGTTCTTTTTCAGCTTTTCTGTTGGTGTAAAGCTTAAAGAACCTTCATGGATTTTTTTCTAGTAGAAGGTAATAAATTTTACTCTAAACTACCTTCAGATTTTCTGATTTATTTCGTTATTTCAATCGTTTAGTGGCTGCAGAGTCAGAATCAGGAAAGCAGCATTATTGTAGGTTGAAGATTTCTTTTCTTTTATAAATGACTACTCAGGAAATAATGATCATTTTATGAATTTCATTAGGTATTTCACCTCATTTCAACACTAAAACTCAAATCAACTTTAATTTGTTTCTCATAAAGTCAGTGTTGGTTTCATGCGGTCACATTTTGTCACGATACAATTTTATGTTTCACCAACACAGAATAAAAATGCAAAAGACTGATGTGAAAGGAAAAGATAAAATGGTTTATGCAAGTTTTGAGCAAATAAAAATATGAAATGTGTTGCATGCATGTGTATTCACCTTCCTGGAGTTAATACAATGTAGAAGCAGGTTTATATCTCTATAAGCTTTACAAAACAGCACAAGCTCAGTCAGATTGTTCAGAGAGAGCATCTCTGAACATCAGTTTTACAATCTTGCCCCTGATTCTCATTTTGATTTAGGTCTGGACTTTGACTAGGCCATTCTAGCACATGCATATGTTTGGATTTAAACCAGGGGTCTGCAACCTCAACAACCCAAAGAGCCATTTTTACCCTCAGTTCAGCTAAATAAAACTTTAGAGCCACAAATGTTACATGACCTTTTGACAAAACGTATAATTTCTGAGAAATATCTTCCTTAAAAACACAATTTAACTTCTATTTTTAGGTTGTAAAATGAAGAAAATAAAATAAATAAATAAATAAAAAAATTATGCAAAAAGAAAATGGATACATTTTCTTCTAATAGGATGTTGATATTTATTGAAAATTGTATTTAAAAACCCCACTGTTTTCAACATAATGACAAGAAATAATTTATCTACAAAAAAAAATCTATACTTTTTGATTTATCATAACTATAAATTCCTATTAATGATGTTTGAAAACTCTGCCGGTTTGTCGGAATAATTATTTATACTGTTTTCTCTGCTGTTGGGTCCATTACAGCATCAATAAATATGAAAATATGATTAAAGGGGTAGTATTAAGTATTTTCCAGCCACATAGAATCATTTTATAGCACAATCAAGTAACTTTGTTACCCTCAGTTGTTACAAAAATGCTGTAAATATCAAATATGACTTAAAGAAATTCGACTTTGTAATTTAACACCTTGAAATTCGTAAAACTCTGTGAGGCGGAAGCTCGGAAGCTTAGAAACTGCAGCTCCGAGGAGGAGCTGCGCTTTCAAGGTGGAGTTGTATCCACCCAGGAGTTTTGCACAGCTGAACGGTTGCCACGGGAGACTAAAGGATTTCTCAAACATGCATGAAAGAATCAAGGCAACACTCCAGGTGTGTTTTTGAGGAGAGAATAACATTATAACATGATGGAAAGCTCAAAAAAAGTTGATTTTACACAACACTGCCCTTTTAAATATTTGTGTAACTTAGACTGCAGGGACTGCAGTTGCTTAAAAAAAATTCCCAAAAGAAGTTGAAAATAGTTTGTCACTTCTATCGGTATTACTATAAATACCACTAAAATTTTGTGATGAAATTTTAAGACCGTATCACTCAGCCCTAATATCTGTTTTTAAAAGGGTTGGGTGGTTCTTTATCATTTTATCCAACACTATTAAAAGCCGTTGCTGTAGACCAGAACCCTGCTTTAAACTTCTCCACAACTTCCTCCTTGACCTACAAAACCCTAAAAAAAAAACCGTATCATTTTCCTTTGTGTTGGTGTGTCATATATCCATTTGCAAGGCTATTTATGTCTGTTTTATATCAAATGAGTTTTTTGGGGGGTTCCTCCTGAAGTGTTCACCAATCTTGCGTAGCTTTTTCTTGTTCAGGTGAGTCAGCAGAGAACATAAACTGTGATATCCTGTCAGACTCAGTCATCGTTTTCCAAGCGGGGGTTCAGACCAGAGGGCTGGTAAGTCAGCATGCTCCTAAACAAAGCCACATGTGTGCAGGTTGAGGTCAACCCATCAGCCTCTGCAGGCTGGATCACTTTCAGCACGGGGAGGAACAACGCCAGCATGGAGTGTGTGGTAAGGTTTTTACAAGAAAGCTGAGACAACAAACCTCTGACAGCAACCTCATGGTCTCCAACCATTATGAACCGCGCTCTCTACACGGCAGTAAATATGTTTTTATTACTCTCAGCAGGAGTGGATTCAAGACTTTTTTTTAATATATTTTTGGCCGCTGAAGCTGACTTCAGGCCAAGTTCAAGTAAATATATAATGCGTCACTGCACTGTTTTACTTAGTGCTTTAAAATGGAATGGAAAATAAGTGGAAAACTGTCGAGCTTTTTGATATAAACAGTTACTCCTGTGTGGACAAAAACTACTCTGCATTTTTCTTTATCTTTTTGAAAACAAATAATGAATTTTCATGCCCTGCAAAAGGCAAACTAAGGATAATTGGAGCCTAGTTTTGATTATTTCCAGATGATATGGTGTGTTTTTAAGTGTTTGAAAGTTTAATCTGTGAATCTCAGTTATCTCAGAACTCAAAGTCTGAGGTTTTATTAATTTTGGATCTTTAAACTAGAAGACATCACTTCTGGACCTTCAATGAAATGAAAAAATAAAATAAAATAAGAGAACCCCTCCCATTTCCTATGATTCATGTCCCTCAATCTGTTAAACCAAGAATGAACAGGCGATTTTTAACAGGGTCAAAATGCATTTTGTTGTTAGGTTAGTTATCTTTGTCTTATATTTAAATTAGTTTGATGATCTGAAAATTAAAGCCGGACAAAGGAGCAAAAATAGACAAAATTTTTTCAGGTATACAACAACAACAAAATACTGTTAAGTATGTTTCTTGCTTAAGATGGAGAGATTTGGTCTTATTTTGTCAGATATTTAAATGTTCTTTAAAGCAACCTGTTTGATAAGAATTGCTTATAACTTCTCATTTTGCTGCTTAAAAACCCCAACAACACAGGTTTAAATTCTCACATTTTTCACACACTTCAAAGAATAGATGCATCTGTGCTCCTCTTCCTTTCTGAATTAAATTTGCTATGAATCAGTGGCACGGTTTTCTTCTTTTTCTGCACAATACTGGCTTTTTGCCGTCCTTAGCGCTTTAGGAGAAGGCAACTGGACTTGAAGACATTTCACCTCTTATCCAAAAAGCTTCTCCAGTTCTCAACATGGTTGGAGGTAAGAGGTTTATAATTTGTCGTCAGAACAATCTCAGGACCATTAAGGTCGCTCATGGGGCATTTAGGATACATGAGATAATGGCTGTAACCTCTATTCAGCTCAACGCTTGGTTCAATATTTCTTGATGTTTCAAAAACGTCCCTAATGACACTATTTGAGTTGTTCTGGTCAAACGTCCCATGGTGTGATCTACTGAAAAACTCCCCAGGGTGATGAGTCAGAGCTGCAGAGTAGGTGTTAGAAAGATGAAACCTGATGCCACCTCCTGTTGTTTAGTGTTGTTTTTCATGCTTAAAATTAGGGATGGGAATCCAGAACCGGTTCTCAGTAGTTCAATTCCTTGGAATCATTAATCCGCCTGCCCAACAATTCCACCTGTTGGTTCCAATAATGCGATGACGTATTGTACACGTTCAGTATTTAGATTTAGAAAATATCCAAGATGGCATAGCGGCAGAATCGCTCCAATGTATGGTTACATTTCACAAAAAAAAAAAAAAAGACGATGCTAAGGCTGATTGCAGCATGTGCAGAGCTTTAATCACAATAAATGGATGAAATACCTCCAGCATCCTCAAACAGCTGACCACACAGCAGGAAACTGATTTGTATGACAGTAAAGCGTTTGATACGTTGCTTAGCAACGGCGGTGACTATCGAGGGGCGGAGCTTCAGATCAGTGTCTCCTGCCATGAATGCCCTAGTTATTGTATTAATGTTAGCACCATACTGTATGAATAATATTCATCTCATATTAACATTTACAGTCATGTTCTATAAATTAGAATATGGGTTCCGATGAGGCTTGTTTGTCAGATTAAAAGCACCTTTTGAAAACAACCTTTGAGCACGTTTTAAACATATTTTTAATTAGACCCACATTTCTGCTTTAAGAATGTTTTCTTATTGGTCTGATGTAATATTGTAATCTTAAATGTCATTTTTTCATTAGCTGTAAGCAAGATATCATCTTTAACAAATAAAAGCTTTAAAACATAAGTCTGTGTGGAATTAATATAATGTGTTTAACTTGTGAGCTGAGTCACTGAAATACATTAACTTTTTTTATTAATATTCAACTTTATTGAATATGACTTGATGAGGACTGCCAGAGTGAGGCTGGCTCAAAGATAAGCTTTCGCACACTTTTAGCTACCTCTTTCATCAAGGCAGGGAAGAGTTAAATGACAGGGGTGAAAATAAACAACAATAAATAACATCTGATCGGGTGTTTTCCACACCTGGACACACCTTCTGTCTTGAAAGAGACTTCATAAAAAGGCAAACATGCAAATTTGTCTGCACAAATCTGTTGATGTGCAAAAAGTTGCATTTCATGTTAAAATGTTAATTTGACAGAGAGAGTCTTATTTTTTTTAAGCCAGCTCTAATTTTGTTTGAATCAAGTACAGCATGGTGCATATTTTAAATGAAAGAGCTTGAACAGTTTATTTCCTAACTCAATGAGAATTGATAAGGAATCAAATCAATAAGTAAGATCGATAATAGAATCGGTATTGATAAGTTCTTATCAATTCCTACTCCTACTTAAAATGAGTGAAGGAAGTCAGCAAAAGGTTGGTTAATTATAATCGATATCTTCACCACCATTTACAGCAATACTATCACAAGATATTTTCTTGATATCATGCAAGCCTAGCTTTGATCCCCAATTTCATAATAAATAGAAACTTAAAATGCTCTTGACCAAAAGTCACCAAAATATAATTTAAGAGTAACATAATTTATACAAAATCTGGGGAAAGGTGGCATTTTTTATCTTGAACACTAAAATTCTGCAGATCTATTTTTCAAATTTAGATGTAGACTAATACTATCGGCCGTCCCATAAACTGGACGATTATTGGCTTCTTTATTTAAGTATCGTCTGGATTATGGCACACACGCGTTGCTATTTTTTAAAACAGGCATATCTTTGGGCAACACAGCGTGCTACCCGAAGATGTGTTGCCATAGTGACAATCCTCACGCCCTCCTGACCGTCACTTAGCTCCAGCAGACCCCAGAGAGAATAGTTGCTGGTTTGTGTGCCAACTTCTGAAAGAAAACACAACTTCTACTGAAAACGGTGAGATTTTTTATTTTATTTATAACGGTTTATATTTGCTTTGCTAAATATACGTTTTAAAAGAAAAAAAACCCACATAACCTTCAGCGTCATGGCGAAACTTTCCTTGTTAGCTGTAGCTGAGCTAGCAATAGTTTCTAATGGTCATTAAAAACATTGCTGTTAGTGAGGTTTGACGTTATTAACTTCGTTTTTATACCGGAGAAATACTGGGCGTTGTATTGTTTATGTTTTGTGTAGTGTTATTACCGCCTCTGATGTAGCGAAATGACGAGTAAAACAGTATTAATACAGCCTACTGTGCCCTTACACTGTTAGTCTTTTGCGCATGCTCCGTCTGCTGCACCTTAACAGACTTGTTGATGAGGGAGAAACTTGAGGTAAAATAAATAAATAAGTAATTTTTAAAAAGTTGATTACTCTGATGGAGATTATGTTGAGTGTGGATGTCATCAATACAGCTTGTACTATAAGAAAGTGGAATATTTTTTAATTAGTGACAGCTTTTCCCTCAATAAGTAAACTGAGCTGTGTATACCGAACTTTTCTTATGACAGAGGATTTAACAGAGATCTGACTGTTTTCCTTACTGACTTGTGAAATGCAGATATGAGACAAGAGACAGGCTGAGCCAGGGGTCTGTAACTTGTGGCTCTTAACTTTGGTTAAAACTGATAAAGAGCCAACTAAGGTTTTTAAACAGAGATATATTAATAAATTCAGGTTTCAGCACTTTTTCCATGGAGTACATTAATTTCCACATCAGAACGTCACTAAAATTATCATATATATATATATATATATATATATATATATATATATATATATATATATATATATAAATTTTTCTTGTCATAAAGTTGGAAACTGTGCTTTTTTTAAAAAGTCATTTTCCTCAAAGACCTACATCCCATAGAAAAAAAAATGTATACAACCTCTTTTTGCAAAAGGCGTATGTTTTTCTTTGTTTTTAAACCTTAAAATAGGATAAAAGTGGTCATTCCCAATAACATATTCTTGAGTAGATATTAAAAATCATAAGTTTTATTTTTCCAAAACTAGCTTTAAACTAGTTTCATTTCGCTGGACTGAGGGTTAAATAGTCTCTTTGGATCGTAATGTTGCAGACTACTGTTCTGTAAAAATGGTTGGAACAGGGGGAAAAAATAATGTACTGAGAGGAAAACTTAAGATTTTTTTTTACATAAATATACTGTGCACAAGATGATAATCTTTTTCTGAGTGCTCAATGTTTAAGAGTGTGACAGGGTATCTGAACAGCTGGGTCTGAAAAACAAAATCTGTACTTTTAAAGTCTCCAACGCCAGATTAATAAAATAATAAAAGAAAAAGATAAGAAACTGGTTCAATCAGCTCGCTTCAGCTTACTGCTGCAGAGGTTTCAAAATTAAAAAACAAAACTTCCAAAAAATTATAGGCTTAACAAAATAATATCGTTCAACGACCACAAGGATTAGTGGCAACAGAAAAACTAAGTTGACCTGTAGGGAAAATTGGCCTGTTTTGCCTTTAATGTTTAAAAAGAAATGGATGTTTGAAACAAACTGTAAGGTTTTATTCAGCTGATTTATTGTGCCGATTAAATGATTTCTCACAGCTAGTCTTCTATTCTGAAAAAGTAGAAAAGAAATGCAGCTGAAGCACACTATGCCAAGACAAATGCATACCTTCTCACTGCAGCTTTTTTTTTTCTTTTCTTCCACTTACAACAAAACGATGGTACATCGCTTATTTCTTCTTGTTTTAAGTAACACATATGTTGGACAGAATTCGTCCTCCAGGCCTCTTTCTGGTTCTGCTTCAAGTCTCTCAGTGAATTAAATCCGCTCCAGCTTTGTTCCCTTTTCTGAATCCTTAAATCCCAAACGTGTCAGAAAGTTTATGGTTACAAATTCAGTCAAGATAAAAATACACTTTATCTGATGAGAAAGGAGTCACTATGGACTGCCCTCAACACACATACAGTATACGTTTCTGAAATGATGCAAAGTGGACCCAAATATTCTGAAAACCTCCAGGTTATAAATGTGTAAAGGTCTCAATGTCCTGCGAGTAAGTTAACACGCTGGAACGTTTTCCAGCTGTTCTGAACTAAAGCTAATCCTTTCACCTCGCTCACACCTTCATCAATAAAAACCACATGGGCCATTAGCTGTGGAGAGAGGAGACGACTAACAAACTAATATTTTACAAGGAAAAAAACAGTCTGCTGGGTCTGAGCCTGAAACGGATCATCAGTCTGCTGGTTCAAAGTGAAGAAGTGCCTCGCTCATGTCGAAGTCTCGGACTTGGAGCGTCTACGGCTGCTCTGCGGGGCTGGCGGCCGTGGCCTCGTCATTGCTACTGTCCACCTCCTGCTCCATGGGGCTGTCCTCCTCCAGCTGCTGGCTGGTGTAGTTGGTGATCTCCAGGAAGCCGCTGGGCTCCACCACAACGTTAGACTGGCTGGAGTCTGGCAGGATGGAGAACTGAGGGATCACCTGTATGGATCACAGAAATGTTCCAGTTCAGGGTCTGGTATAGGGCTGAAATGATTAATTGGGATGAATCGATTATTGAAAGAATCGTCAACTAATTTAGTAATCAAATAAACTTTAACTGGAATATACAGACTCAAAAACAGGCCATTTGCTGGAAGAATGACACACTCAGAGAAGTAATTAAGACAAAACAGCTTTATTTCGACTTTAATGTTGTACGACTTTATTCTTGTTATACTATGACTTTATTCTCAGAATTAAACAATTAAAAAATCGTAGCCTGGCGCTAATACTCCGTCGTAGAATTGATCTGAATTCAAAGTCCAAATAAATAAAAGCTGTAAACAAGATGGCCACCCTGGGCACGCTGACATCACTCTGGAAACCCAAGGAGAGCATTGGTGAGGAAAAAAAAAAAAAAAAAAAAAAATCCAGGTTTTTTAAAAAAAATAAATCCTCAAAAAGCAAAAATTTGATTAATCAACAAAATCGATTTATCGCCCAGTCATTTTAAAAAACTGAGCAGATATTTTTACCTTGAATCCGGAAACTCTCCGTCGTAAACATGATTTATCTGCAGACAGCGTCGTTGCTACCCGGCTGTTTTATGCAACGTTTCAGTCAAGAAGTCAGAGTGTGACAGACATGCTGACAGGCTCCCGCTGCGTGATTTATTACCTGCACAGCTCTGTAACCAGAAACTCACCTCAATGACTTCCAGGTCGTCTTTGCTGCTCTGCGCTGCGAGGCCCTGCACGCAGCTGAACTGCTGCGGCTTCGAGTGGGAGTGACGCATGGCGGCGCCGGAGCTGCTGATGAACTGGCCCGAGTCCAGCGTCCCCGACACGGACTGGACGTCCAGGGTCTTCCCCAGAGGGCCGCGGTCGCTGGAGGAATCCACCACCATGGGCTCCGTGCTCGGATCGATCTCCGCCTCCATCATGGAGATCTTCAGGATGTCCGACACCGACGGCTTGTCCCCTGAAGACCCAGAGCTGGACTCGGGCATCAGTTTGGCAGCCGCCTCGCCGCTGCTGAAGACCGGCGTCGGGTGGTGGGAGCTGCCAAAGGTGATCTTGGTGACGGTGGCACTCTGAGTGATGATTGGCTGCTGCGGTGAAGATATTTAGGAGCAAAAACACAACAGTGACACACTATTAAACAACAGTCACCTTAATTTTTGCACCTTTTCTTATAAATCTATGTCAAATCAACAAAATTGTGCATATTTATGACGTGGAAGGAAAAATGTCAACATTTCTTTACAAATAAAAATTTGAAGAGCGTGGCATGTATTTATACTAAGCAACTTTGAGTCAATAGTTTGCAGAATCACTTTTCACTGCAGCTCAAATAGCTCGTACTGGAATACCACAAAATCTCAACAAGTATTTCTGGTCTAGTTTCTAGAGCAAATATCTTAAATATACTTGAAATAAGACAAAACCAACTTACAAGTAACTTTTCAGCACAATATAAGAGCTTGTTTTAAGTCAATAATTCCCTGATATTGATAAAAAGTATTAATTATAAGTGAAATAATCTGCCAGTGGAACAAGACATTTTTCTCATATTATAGTTAATATCTTGTCTTAAAATTATGAGGAAAATAGTTGTTTAATGAGAAAAAAGCTTGAATAATTAATTTTTTCATGTTGGAGTTCTCTTAAAATGACTAATTCATTCTCCAAATATTACAGCTTTATTATGGTAATATTAAGACTTTATTCTCGTATTATTTCGACTTTGTCATATGACTTTATGCTGTTTTTACTACGACTGTATTCTTGTAACATCGTGACTTTATTTTCGTTGGAAAAAAAAATAGATCTCAGCCTTAGCCCATGTATCTCGTTGTAGAGTTGACCTGAATTCAAAGTCCAAATAAACAGAAGCTGTAAACCACGCTTGTCAAACAAGATGGCTGCCCCGGGTGTGCTGACATCACTCTTAAGTATGGAAACACAAGGAAGGGGGTGGTGGTGGGGAATCCAGATTTTCCAAAAATTAAATCTTCAAAAACCAAAAATTTGATGAATCGATAAAATCCATTTATCGCCCAGGCCTACCTATTTGTTTCACTTCACAATTATGCATCACTTTGTGTTGGTTTATCACCAAATTCCTAATAAAATGCATTGAAATTTGTGGTTGTAGCAAAACAATGTAAAAACAATCTAAGGGATGTGAATACTTATGATGGGCCTGTATAACAAGGCCATAAATTTCTCCCTGGGTTTCCGATTCCAGATAAACATGAAAAGGATTTATTGTTTTCAGCGGGACGGTAGGGAAACTCCAGCACCATGACACACACACACACACCGCTCTCGTCATGTGACTGATGAATGTAAACATGTGTGGGGAGGGAGTGGCGGCTGTCAGCTGCCTCTGGGAATTTTCTCGCTGCAGGTGGAGCAACACTCACCTGGCTGGACGCCGGCTTCTCGGTGCTGACTGGGTGGTGCGCCTGCAGGGGCGGGGGGTGCGACATGGGGGCGTGCAGGGGCCTGTGGTGAGACGACGGTGCTTGCTGGAGCTTCGGGAGCTGTGGCGTAACCGGGGGCTTGGTCGGCGTGCTGGGGGTCGGGGGCTTGGTCGCGGTCTGGGTCTGTACGGTCGGGGCTCTGTCTTTGTGGGGGCTCGGAGTTGAGGTTTGAGGTTTAGGCGTGGTCTGATCCTGCGGTTTAGGGATTTTCTTAATGAGAGGAGGAGCAGACGAGGAGGAAGGCTGGCTGATCTGAGGTTTGCTCTGCAGCTGCGGGGGAGGCGGCTGCTGGATCGGGGCGGGGCCATGTCGACTCGGCTCGGCCTCGGCCTGGCTCAAGGGCGGCGGCGGCGGCGGTTGAGCTGTTGGGTTGACAGGATCTGAGGGAGGCTTGTTGGAGCGGTAGAACAAGCCCGTCTGGGGGTCCAGGGTGTCGCCCTCCAGCTCCGCCACCTCTGCAACCGTCTCCGTTTTGCCGTGATCTGCAGGCTGAAAACAAGCAACCAAACCCACGACTCATAAATAAATAGGAAGTAATGAAATGTTATTACAAATATTTGATATTTATTCATTTAAATTAGTATATATTAACATGTTATGTACTTTATGAACATTTTATTCATTTATCCAAGTATTTTATTTACTAATTTGTAGAGCAGCAACTAACGATTATTTCACTAATTGATTATTCTGACGATTAATCGGATGTATAAAAAAAACAAAAAAACTGGCACATTATGCAGAATTTTAATTTAATGCTTATTTGATACAATATTAAAAAGACATTAAAAAATACAAATGAAGAATTTTTGGTTTATGAGGATTTATTTATTTTTTCTTAAATCTGGATTTTTTTTTTCCAGCAATGCACTTCTTGTGTTTCTGTAGTTCAGAGTGATGTCAGCGCGCCCAGGGCGGCCATCTTGTTTGACAAGCATGTTTTACAGCTTCTGTTTATTTGGACTTTGAATTCAGGTCAACTTTATGACGGAGTATTAGGGCGAAGCTATGATTTTTATTTTAAAGTCATGGTACCACAAGAATAAAGTTGTACGACATTAAAGTTGAAACAATGCAAGAATGAAGTCGTATTACCAGAATAAAGTAGTAATATTAGGACAATGATGTAGTAATTGTACGAGAACTCCAACACGAAAAATAACAAAAAGTTAAAATGAGAAATATTAAGCATTTTGTGAAATTATTTGTAAAACCGATACCAAACTAAGGAAATACTTGATCTTTTTACACATAAGCATCAAGTTATTATCAGTAGCAGGACTTTAAAATGATCGTTAGGCCTGTTCGTTGAGCAATTAATCAGCTAATTGCATAATAAATTAAAATGGGCTCGATAATTTCAATTTGTATGATTAATATTTTTTCAAGGGCAATTTTGCTTACAGAGACATCATAATCCATTTTATTTATGGATTCAGTTGTGTGTGGTTTTTATTTCTGTTTTATTTATTATTTTTGGTTATCGTGATTTATTTTGGATATTTAAAATATGTTTAAAAAAATTACTAAATAAATACAGAACATGGTAAAGATAGAAAAAAAAATGTATATATAATGAAAAAAGTGACAGTAAATTAAAAAAAAATACAAAATAAATACAAAAAGAGAAAAAATAAATAATGAAATAAAGACTAATAAAACAATAAGATTGGAACTAAAATGGAATAATTAAATAATAGTGATAATGTTGAGTGTTCTTTATAAAATTGAAGTTTATTGGTCTTTGAGAAGACAAACATTACTAATATACTGCTTGAAAATGGTCTCAAAAACAACAACATTATTGTTTATCGCAATAATTTCTGGGACAATTTATCGTCCAGTAAAATTTGTTGTCGTGACGAACCTATTGATCGTGCAAACGAATGTGTCTATTTTGAAGAAAGAACCACAACGACTGAGCTGGCCACGTCATATTGAGACAACTATGTTGCAGCTTTTTTCTCATTAAAACAAGTTTTTTTCTTGTAATTTTAGAACATTCTGGTAAAACTGCGTCTTCATTCTGCTAATATTATGGCTATCTTCTCATAATTAAACAAAAATTCTTGCAGCCCATCTAGAGCCCTGATACTCTGTTATACAACTCACACAAGGGAAGACTGATATAAAAGCCACTTTTTGAAAATATTTTGTTGTTTGTAATTTCTTTTTTAAAAAATAAAGCAAGAAAAAATTAAATCGATTTTATTTTCAAGCCAGCTGTCCCGCCCTAGTTATATACATATTTGCACTTTCTTCCCAACTCGGCACAGGGTTCAGATTTTCTCCCATGTGGAGATTCACAGAACGTACATAATGAAAGTTCATCATTTGAAGTGGTGAAGCAGTTCTCCTGAAAGCAGAAATGTGCTTCCTGTGGACTGTCCTGAATGGTTTGAGGCATTTTCTAGTTCTAAGAAATTTAGCTAAAATCCTGCTCACCTCTATTGTTCTGGAGAGGGGAACCTCAAACTGTGGGCCATAAGTGAAGATTTTCTGAGTTTCTTTCTGGGTAAAACGAGCTTTTAGTCCACATTTCATGATCAGATAAACTACTATGTTTTTTTTTTTTTTTTTTGCTTGGTTAGGAAATGAAAGGCGAAGCTAATATTTATATATTATTTTGTTACATTAATATAAATAACTAAATAAATATAATTGAACTTTATCTATTTCATTGAGATGATCATATAAAAACTTCCAGAAAACTGCAAAACAGCCGAAACACTGAGTTCCTTTAAGTCAAGGCTTAAAACCCACCTGTTTAGAGTTTCTTCTGACCCATAATAACAGGAACATTGACCAACATATTTGATGTGTATTGATGTTTTTAATGATGGCACTTGATAAAACGTAATGTTTGTGTCTGGTTTCACGATTGGTGACTGACATTTTTTATGATGTTTTTATGTTTTCACGTAAAGCACTTTGAACTGCCCTGTTGCTGAAATGTTCCATACAAATAAACTTGACTGATATTTGCAGACATTTGTTGTGAATCAGTGCTGAAACAAAAAAAAACAACAAAAAAAAAGAACTGAAAAACTTGAAATTTGTCCCGTTTTTACTTTAATCTCTTAATTTAATCCCTGACTGCAAAGATTGAACCAACTTCTCCTTCTGTGTAATCTCCCGCTCTCACCAGGTTCGATGGTGCCGCCACGGAGGACGAGGAGGAGGCTGCGGGTGGTTTTGTTACCACGGTAACCTGGCTGCCGCTTTTGAAAGGCTTCCCTGGCTGCTGAGTGGACGACATCACTGCGTCGCCGTCCTGCGAGGCTGCTGTGCTGGTTTTACCTGCGGTGAATCCAGAGTCAGGTGGGAACATGACTTCATGAAAGGCATGACAGGATTCACACACACACACACACACACACACACACACACACACACACTCGAACCACAGCTTATTGTCTATTAAAAGGAAACAGACAAAGGGCATAGGTTTCACCATGTGGCAACTCTGAAGCAGTTCGCCGGCAGCCCGAAGGAGGAAGTAAAGTTTGTATTGTTAGGATCACCTGCTGTGACGAGGTCAGAGCTGGGTTCAGCCTCCGAGGTCGAGGGTTTCGGAGACTCTGGACCGGCCTTCTCCTGCGGCAGCTGGATGGGCACGGCCATCTGGCTCAGGTCGATGGTGGGCTGCTTCGCTTTGGACTCTGCCTTCTCCTTCACTGCTGACAGAGGAAAGAAACACCTTCTGCTGATTCTTAAATCCATCTTTTAGTTTTAAACAGATGCTATTCAAGTGAAGTTTATTTGTGTGGCACATCTTGTGGTTTGCGCCAGCGGCAACAGCCGGTCGTTGATCACGTGACTTCCATTGCAGTTTTGCGAAATAACCCAATTTCGATACAGGCAAAAAACCCACCTCATTCTAGCGCCAAAACTTTTTCTCGATAAAGGAGAATTTTTACAAAAGTGGTGCGTTTCTATTAAGCAAATTTATTTTCGCTATTTCAATTTGTGCAATTTCATGGTTAATGGAAACCCAGCTACTGATGCATTATGATGGGGCTGGAGAAGAACATAAGGCCTGCAGCAGCCCATTTGAATGCAAAATCTGCAGCTTGTTGGGGTTTTGCAGTCGGTGCAGGAAATACAGCAAACAAGAGTCGTCACACTTTACTGGATACTGGGGGTAAAGGTTTAGGCCCAATTCTATTTCTGAACTCAAATTTCCTCTGATATTTACCTTTTTTCTGATTCAGAACTTGTATAAAGTTGTTTTGGTTATGATGCATTGTCAGCAGTTGTGATTTACTGATGACCTGTGATCCAACCACAGAAAAATCTAATTCTCTAAAAAGAATATAGCAGCCCGACTTGCCTCTAAATCAGTGGTCTCCAAAATATTTGGCATTTGGGCCAACATTGTCAGTCTTAAAGTTTTTACAGACCAAAAACATATAAAGGGGCAGTATTGTGTATTTTCCAGGCACATAGTGCATTTTATACCATAATCAATTAACTATATTACCTTCAGTAATGAAAATGTTGTATATATCAACATGTTTAAGAGATCTGATGTCTTGAAATTGGCCTGTCTCTTTAAGAAGCTCCTGCTCTTTCCGAGACTCCGCCTTCAGTACGTCATCACAACAGTGCTCCTCCATTATCCCATTACAAATGTTCTAAGGAGCTTTGTAGTTCGCATGATGAGCTCAGCAGAAGCGCAGTTCTACCAGGTGTTTGCCAATTGTTGCTGCCGCTAGTCTGGAGGAGTTGAGTGGGGAAGGCGCGGGGCAGGGGTGCTCTGCGAGGAACAAGCAACACTCCAGGTATATTTTTGATGAGGGAATAACATGATACGAAGCTCAAAAAAAGTCAATTTTACATATCCTCACTTTAATGCATTAAAAAAAATAAATAGAAAAAAATTATAGTGATTTTTTTTTTTTAACCAGCTCAACAATAAACTAAGTGTGCAAAATTTTAACTCAGATTTTTTTTTTTGTTGGAAAGGGACATGTAAATAATTGTAGCTCAAAAACTTAATATGAATTTTGCACGTTTGCCTTATTAGACAAAACTGATCCAGTTCTTTTGGTGTGACTGGTAAAAAAAAATGCCTGTTCTCAGCAACAAGAACAAGGTTTGGGTCTCTCTTGTTTTGAAAACGCTCGCTGTGTTTAGACAAGTTTAATCCACTAATTGAAAGCAGATTTAGGTGCACCAAAGTCTACTTTTAAGAAAAAAAAAAAAAAAAAAAAAAAAAAAAAAAAAGCACTGGACATTAATTTGTCAGTAATAATTTTGCACTAAATAAAAATAAAAAGTATTAACCTGCATCAACCACCTTTGCTGGACCAAATTTACACCATTCTTGAATTGCAGTTAGGGGTCCATCTCTGTATCTAAATGAATCATAAGACTGCTTTGACAATGTGCTTTAGACAGATGAGACCAAAGAAGAGATGTTGGACTCCGTGTTGGGAGCTCAACTGTCAAGCATGGTGGTGGTTGGGTGATGATTTGGGCTTATCTAAAGCCACAAACCTGACAATCTTTTATCATTTATTCACCCATGACCCTCTTCGTACCACAGAGTCAAATGTGAGGCTATCTGTGAGATAGATGAAGCTTAATGATCCAGAATACAGTAGTTAATCTACATCAGAATGGCTGAAATGAAAAGAATCAAAATGCTGCAGCAGCCTAGTCAAAGCCCAGGCCCCAGCAAGCACTGTGGTGAGACCTGTGCACAAATAAATGCCTGGAAATCAGTGGTGCCTTTGTGTCCTATCAAAGAATTTAATCTTTTTGGGGACTTTTCTGCCAAGCTTAGATAAACATCTCTGACAGTTTTAAACACAGGATCAACGTGTGACTCTAGTTAGGTGTGAAAATGGTTTCCACCTTCAAATATTCCATGGGATGTTTTCCTCATGCCCTGAAAAAACCCCATCTGCAGATTCCTGAGCTGCCAAAGCAGAGAACATGTCGCTTTCTGCTCTTCCACAGTTCTTTAAAAGATGAAATAAAAATAAAAGTTTAAATCTCAGAGCAGAATCGCAAACAGTTCAATGAAAAGATGAGATAGCATGAAAGGATCAAGAGATTTCCTGTTTGGATAAAGTCATTCAGGTGAAAACCTCCCGTTTCCCTTTCAGTTTGTCACCTGCAGCTTTTCCATGACATAAACCCTCACCTGTCGTCTGCTGCAGCTCCAGCAGGGCTTTGATGGTGGAGGTGGCGGACTGGGAATCCGAACCAGTCACGTCCGGGTAGATGATGGTCGGAACAGACTCCATGGCTACTTCCTGTTCAGTCCAATCCTGCTCTCTGGAGGACACCATGTGCACTACAGGCTGCGGATCTGAGGAAAAACAAATTAATCCGTTTTTTTTTTTGTTTTTTTTTTTTTTTAGTTTTTTTTTTTTTTTTTATTTTTTGAGGAATCCAAAAGGACATTAAGGACGGTGGGTTTATTAAAGCTGCAGTATGTAACTTTTACACAGGGTTTCTGCAGGTTTCGCCAACCCCAATTTAAGACTTTTAAAGACCTTTTTAAGACCATGATGAGTAAAATTTAAGACTTGTGTCACGACAGAAATCTACAAGAGAAAATTTATTATTGTATATAGTAGTGCCGAGCTTTTTTACCCTGAATTAATGTAGCATCATACAGGTTAGCAACAAAAGTGAGCCAGTGTCAAAGACGAACATCGTACAGCCAACTGGTGATAATTTACACTTAACCAGTGACCGACGCAAAAAAAGATAGCTACGATTTATTAGGAGCTAGTTAACGGCAGCCTCAATTGCCTTGAGTCACAGAACGCAATGAAGATGTTTGCGGGTGACTCAAACTTTTGCCTGACAGAAAAGTCTCACAAGAAAACTAGATAGAATGTATGAGATTAAATAGTCTTGCCACGACAAAACGACGAAATTTAAGACTTGTGATTTATGTATTTAAGGTCAACTTACACTTTTTAAAATGAATTCAAGACATTTTAGGGCCTTAATTTTAGATACATAAATTTAAGAATTTAAGGATGCGCAAACACCTTGTTACAAAAAATATGAATTTTCCATACTTGTTAAAACTGTCTCCATGTCGTGACAGTTTGGTCTGAGACATAATCTATGAAAAGATGGACCTCCTCCTCCTCCCTGAGCTGCTATTGCAGTCTAAAAAAATGCGCCGCTCCCGACCTGAAACAACCAATCAGAGCCAGGAGGAGGGGCTTAGCGCTGTCAATCACCCTCGTGTACGCGCTGCTAAATGTGCTAATGATGGAGAAACAACTCACCGTTCCAGGAAAACTGTTTATCCGCCGTCATTGGTGGCCATGCTAACTAGCCTTAGCATTAGCAGCAAGCTATGTTGTGGTGAACCAGCTGTAGCGTAGCAGAGCAGGGGGGAGTGTGTGAGTGGCGTGAACATGAGGGTGATTGACAGCGCTAAGACCCTCCTCCTGGCTCTGATTGGTTTCTGACTGGTGTATTTCTGCAGTTACTACTGGGAGCACTGGGATAAGGCAGAGGCATTATATGTCTTATATTATACTGTCACAACATAATGATAATTTTAACAAATATGTAAAAAACATATTTTTCATAAAAGTTACATACTACAACTTTTAAAACAAAGCCAGGTGGGGTTACATCTGTACCTTGAGCGCCGCTGTGGGAGGCCTCGCTGCTCAAGCTGGTGGCCTCTGCCAGAACCGCGGTATCCTCCTTCACAGACCCGTCCTGGCCTGAAGTCTGAGCCTGGCTGACCTCGGCAGAGCGTGTCACCTGCTGCAGCGTCTCGGTGACCAGCTGCCGGGTCTGTTCGCTCACCACCGCCGTCTGGAAAACTGGTTTCGGCTTGATGAGAACCTGGAAGGAAACAAACCTTTCAGTAGAGCTCCTCACCAAAATGAGCTGCTTCCATCAACAGAGGTTAAAAACAGATGGACCAACTAATTTTACCTCGATCGGTTCTTATCAAGTCAGCTACTGAAAAAACAGAATTTATTTTTGTTTTTCTCAATGAAAAAAAAAAAAAATGTTTAAAATAAATAATATAAAGACCTTTAAGCCTACAATAAGTGAATGTTAAACTTGAAGCAACAAACTAGTGGTTCATTTAAAAGGTTTTTTTTTTTTTCAAACGTTGCACCAACTGGCTCTTTTTCATGATGGTGGCTCAACATAGAGATCTGTAGTTGTTTTAGTGTCTGTATTTAAGTATTTAAAAAATACTTTATTTTTCCCAAATAGGAAATTAAATCAACAAAGTTTATTTGTATAGCACATTTCAGCAACAAGTCAGTTAGAAGTGCTTTACATCATGAAAACATAAAAACAACATAAACACATCAAACAGTCACTGGATGTGAAACCAGTAACAGATTACATTTTATCAAGTGCCATCAATACACATTAAATATGTTGGTCAGTGTTCCTGTTATTGGTCAAAGGCAGCTCTAAACAGGTGGGTTTTTAACCTTGATTTAAATAAACTCAGTGTTGGCTGTCAGTTTTCTGGAAGTTTTTTCCAGATTAGAGGAGCATAAAAACTGAATGCTGCTTCTCCATGTTTGATTCTGGTTCTGGGGATGCAGAACAGACCAGAACCAGAAGACCCGAGTGGTTGATACAATGACAACAGGTCTTTAAAATACTTCAGTTAGTTTATAAATCACTGAACAGCTTAGCACCAAAATACATTAAAGTCTATTCTCTGAGCTACAGTGAGCCAGTAGAAGGACTTTAGAACTGGGGTGATGTGCTCCATCTTCCTGGTTTTAGTGAGAGCACCAGCATTAGCGTTCTGGATCAGCTGCAGCTGTCCTGTCTGATTGGCTTTTTAGGCAGACCTGTGAAGACACTGTTGCAGTAATCAATGCGACTAAAAATAAACGCATGGATGAGTTTCCCTTGAGCTTGTTGAAACATTAGTCCTTTAATCCTGAAAATGTTCTTCAGGTGATGGAAGGCTGACTTTGTAACTGTCTTTATGTGTCTCTAAAGGTTCAGGTGTGAGTCCATCAATACACCCAGATTTTGAGCCTGATCACTAGTTTCTAGCTGTAATAACTGAAGTTGGGTGCTGACTCTAGATCGTTCCTCTTTAGGACAAAAGATAACTTTAGTTTTGTTTCTGTTCAATATTGCCGTAGCTCGTATCATTCAAGTATCTTCAAAGAGTTGTGGATGGTGATGGTGTGGGCAGGAAGGATCTCCAATAACATTCAGTCTTGCAGTGAATCTAAATAGGCCTCTGACTGAAGACTGTTGCTGTATAACAGCCTCATGAGAAGCTAACAGCTCAATATTCAGGCAGCAGAGACGATATTCCACAGTAACATGTCCTAGATGACATTATCAGTTGTTGGCGAGCACTGCTAATCCACCTCATTTGCTTTTGCTGCTCTTCTTTAAATCTCTATCTGCATGGTTAGAGAGATGTTGGAGTCTGGGATATGATCTCCTCTCTCTGCTCTGCATCCATGAAGCCTCCTTTTCAACTCCTCTGGGATTTGGGGTCATAGTTCAAGTGTTATCTGAGCCTTTTAAGATGCTAATCAGCTGCTCCCCAGTTGTAAAAACAAAAATACCTTGTCGCCACGGTTACGCATCATAACTATTGTCAGAAGGTAAAAAAGTAGGGAGCAAAAGTCCTTCCAGCCGCACAGCATCCGGAACCAGAGGGAATAATTGTCCAAACATGCAATCACTCAACCAAAAAAACAAAACAAAAAAAACAACAAAAAAAAAAAAACCAAAAAAAAAAAAAAAACCACAAAACTAAAGTCTACAAACGAACTAACGTAACAGAGCTTCTCTCAGCATTTCCAGAAAGCAGATAGATAATAGGAACCCACTTAAAGAAAATGGGAACAATCACTTGGAAGAACATTTATAATGTGTCATGTGGGGCAAAATGACAAAGGTCCCTTTAGTTTGACTAAAGTTCTCCAGTCACATGAATTCACCGGGTACTAAGCCCAACTTCTTCAGAACTGAAGCTTTACCGGTGATCCCTGATGTACTACAAGGACAAAAACTGACGTTTACGACAGGCGGCCCTCCAACGTCTGTCTGCTATTAAATGTCACATCATGCATCTAAATGAGTGTAAATTATCTGTGTGGAAAACCAGTTTTAATATCACAGAAACTGAAAACTAAGATTGTTTTAGTTACTGAAAGTATTTGTGTGTGTGTGTGTGTGTGTGTGTGTGTGTGTGTGTGTGTGTGTGTGTGTAGCTGAAACCCAGAATCATTAGAAAAATCTGAGGTGATTTTAACCAGACCTAATTTCGGGTTGAACCGAAACTGAAGAGGTGGATGATGATCGTGGGTGGCCCACACACTGTATATACTGTGAACCAATCTGCACAACCAGCTGACTCAGTGACCTCATTTTCCTTGATGACTAAAAACTCAAAGTAATTCACCTTTAGACTTCCTTTGCAAGTCTTATATTGAAAGAGGGATTTCCTGTCCGCAGAAAATAGAGGGGGGTGCTTGCGATAAAACATTTTATGTTTTAATACCGACTTTTTATTCTTCCTTCCATCACTGTTCCAGTGATGGAGCAAGAGAGTAGCATGATGGGGTTTACCCTGTCACAACACACAGCTCTGTCATGAATGTGAAATTCCCTTATAGAAAAAAAAACAGCGGTAAAATTTTGGAAATTTAATATAACGGTTACAGTTTTAGTTGTCATTTCTTCCTATAGCACCTTATAAAGTTTCAGTGGTTCTTTGCAAGCTGTGCAAAACATTTATGTGAAACCAGTTTCTGTTGTGACATCTCAAAGAATGACTGCAATGAAGGCTCATTAATGGATGCAAGAGATCCGTCACAACTTCTGATAAGAAAATCCACATAGCGTGTAGCTTCTCAGGCCTCGGCGGCCCGTACATGAGTCAAAAATGCATCAATTTGTGCTTAAAAAAAAAAAATGGCCACCAGTTTCTCTTCTTTTGAGTGACATATCTTTCGACCAGTTGTGTAGAACTATGGTCTCTGTCGATCCAATGATATCTGCTGTATGTTGCATCATGTGGTACAAGTCCTACTTACTCTTACTAATTTTTTAAATCCATTTTGAAGTATCGCCATTTGGACTGTTAATTTAGTCGTTTTCTGTGCTATTGTTATCAAATTTTAACTTATAGTAGGTAAGACTTGTATCTATAGTCTCATTTGATTCTTAAGTCCTTATCTGTAGCCCTCAATGTACAGTTCAATAAAAACAAAACAAAAATAAGACGAGAGAAAAAAAAATGTTATATTTCTGTGTGCTCAAACTTTGCTACAAAATTGTTATATGCCATGTTTCCATCCAGTTGTACAGAAGATAATTAGAGCCACTAAAAAAAAAAAAAAAAAAAAAAAAAACAACACTTTTTTCTCAAAATCAGAATTGTCTAAATTGTTTATGCACCATCAGGAAAATCTAATCTTAAAACTCAAATCTATCAAATAAATCTGAGACAAGCTTTCAGTGTGGATAAAGTGCAGGTTAAGAAATCCTGTAACAAAGAAGAAACAATTATGTGATTACTTTCATATGCTAACAACATAATTGACATACACCTAAGAATGTTTGGTTATTTATTGATTTTGACATAGATTGACACAGAATTAGAATTCTGATATTCAAGTCAAAATTTTGAGGGGAAAAAAAAAAAAAAAAAAAAAAAAAAAAAAAAAAAAAAAAAAAAAAAAAAAAAAAAAAAAAAAATCAGAATTCTTGTTTTTTTTCAGTGGCCCTAATCCTCTTCCATAGAATTGTCATGCAAATTTTGAGCAAACTTGTAAAATGCTGCGTAAAAAAAAAAAAAAAAAAAAAAAAAAAGGTAAAAGAAAATGTGAATTAGGCGTGTTTCCATCTACTTGTTTGGAGCGAAACAACCAGGCAATGCAAAGCGTAATTTCGTCGGATGTTAACGTTACGCATGGCTGCTGGGTCTACCTGAGCAGATAGCCCAACTAACCGACTAATATCAGCTCGTTATACTTGCTGTTTATCAGGGTTGCGGCTAATTATTATTTTAGTAATCGATTATTCCATCAATTATTTTGACGATTAATCAGATTAAAAAAAAAAAAAAAAAAAAAAAAAAAGCACATTTTTAATTTAACCACTTAAGCTAATTTTATACTATATTAGAAATACATAAAAATGCAAATAAATAATTCAATTCCTTTTTAAATACGAAAAACATTTTATTGCTTAAAATGCAATAACTTTAGTGTACGCTGCATCATCTGTAGCAAAGGATGCATCTGCAGCTAAAAAAAAAAAAAAAAATCACTTCTAACATGTGAAAAGCTGATTAACCGAACATCAATACAGCGAGCGCTAATCTGTTGATTATTTTTTGGATTCACCGATTAATATTTGGACAGCAAGAGGTGCTTAACAGGAGATTTTTCTTTTTACAAAATTAGAACCAGGTGAAGCTTAAAAACTGCCACTTGAGTTTTGGGCAGAACATATTTACAGACAAAGACAATTTTTTTTTTAATCTTAAATGCATAAATTGTGTATGTAAATGTATACATTTCTTGTACAGTTCAATCTTAATTACTCCTGTGTGTTGTTATTATAACAAATGGCCCTTTTTTGAGTCTGTATAATCCAGTTAATGGTTAATTGATTATGAAATTAGTTGATGATTATTTCAATAATCAGTTGTTTCAGCCCTGCTGTTTATGTAGCAGAACAGCAAACAGGTTTATTATTCTGCACTTCAGGTAGGTTTTCTTAACAACTAATACAGGTAACTAATCAAAATTCTTGTCTAAGCGTACCTATCAAGATCAAATAATAGATGATTATTTTCGCAGCAGTAGGAACAGTCTTTGCTGAATAAGACTGTGTTATACATGTTTGAAATTTCTGAGTAAATACTGTAAAACTGTAGCGTTTTTACTCAAGGTTGCTATACTGTGAGAGTCTCAACACGGTGGAGAACCGAACATCTGACAGACAGAAAGCAATCATCAGCAGGCACCACTCTTTAGTCCGTTCTGTTCGTGACGCATCCGTCTCCCTGAATGGAGGAAGTAAAGGGAGGAAAAGCAAAGTGTTTATGCACCACCATATGTTAGTCAACTTATGGAGCTGGGGACTTTTCTCATGCTAATTTTAATCAGTGACTCCCACTTCTCTGGAAGTTTGCCTTCTGCAGACATTTTGTTAAATAAATTGTCATTTTCTGCAGAAAAACAGTACTTCTCAAGAATAAACCCTTTTGTCTCATCCAGCTGTTTTACAATCAACAAAATGGCTTCCTTTACAAAACCACAAAGTCCTGTCGTTCACATGTCACTCATCTGATCATGTGAATACCCACATCCAGTGATATGTTAGTCTCCCTGTACGGATGACTTTACAACTGGGACTGTTAAACTGACAGAGGAGCTCCCACCTGCGTCTTGCCCTGCTGGCCGTAAACGATCTTGGTGGGGATGATCTTGGTGGCGGTGGATTGAGACCCGCAGCTTATGCCTTTGGGCTGGGTGACGATCATCTTGGTGATGGGCCTGGAGGTGGTGATGATGGCTGGTTTGGTCCCCTGCACTGCCTGCAGGCTCTTCTCTCCCTGAAAGGTACAAAGCATTAAACTCATTTAGGTTTCAAAAAGGATATCGATTTCTAATATTGCAAAACAAAAGGAAAAACATTGGTAAACATCGATTTCTCCTGCTACCCCAACCTTTCAGGGACTTAATTGAGACAATGACAGCAGTATTTATTTGGAGAACTATAGCTTCTTATTTTCCAGCAGCAATTTAAAACCATTTTATGTGTGCCTGAATATTGGAGTCAAAGCAGCGTCGCTTCGCTGAGCAAAAAACCTGGAGGCACTAAGAGAAAAGCAACACTCAGTTAATTAAATGATACTTGAAGAGAACATATATAGATATATCTATATCAACAAGTCCAGCAAAAAAAAGAATATTGAATAAAATCATAATTTCTTCATAAAACTTTATTTTTTAACACTATTGAGCCAAAATGGCCACAAGCTTCTTTTCTTTCAAGTGACACCTCTTTCAACCAGTTGTGTCACTCTATGGTACGCATGTTTCTATATCGACAAGTACAGCTAAAAAACTGAATATTATGAAAACGTTCAATATTTTTCAACACTTATTTCAGAAAGTGAAACTCATTATACAGATTTATCACACAGAGCGAAATATTTCCAGCCTTTATTTCTTGTAATCGTGATGTTTATGGCTTACAGATCATAAAACCCCAAAATTCAGTGTCTTAGAGAATTAGATTACAACAAAAGATCAATAAAATCTACATATTATATTAATTTAAACAGAAATGTCAGGCTACTGAAAAAAACGTTCTCAAGTAATAACAGTAAAACTTTGGGGATTTAATAAAACCGTTACAAGTTTCGTTGTTTCTTTTTATAAAACCTGTTAAAGTTTCAGTGGTTCTTTGAAAGCTGTGCAAAACATTTCTGTGAAACCAGTTTCTGTTGTGAAATCCCAAAGAATGACTGCATTGAAGGCTCATTAATGCAAGAGAGCCGTAACAACTTCAAATAAACACTTTTTAGGCGTTGGCGGCCCGTATACGAGTCAAGAATACATCACTCTATGGTACACATGTATCTATATCGACCAGTACAGCTAAAAAAAAAAAAGAATATTATGGAAAAGCTGAATATTTTTCGTTACTTATTTCAGAAAGTGAAACTCATGTTGTACAGATTTATTACACAGAGTGAAATATTTCTAGCCTTTAGTTCTTGTAATCGTGATGTTTATGGCTTACAGATCATAAAACCCCAAACTTCTGTGTCTTAGAGAATTAGATTATAACAAAAGATCAATAAAATCTATATATTATATTAATTTAAACAGAAATGTCAGGCTACTGAAAAAAAGTTCTCAAATAACAACAATAAAACTTTGGGGATTTAATAAAACTGTTACAAGTTTAGTTTTTGTTTCATTTTAGAACACCTGATAAAGTTTCAGTGGTTCTTTACAAGCTATCCAAAACATTTCTGTGAAACCAGTTTCACAGAAAGAATGACTGCACTGAAGGCTCATTAATGCAAGAGAGCCGTAACAACTTCAAATAAACAAACACTTTTTAGGCGTTGGCGGCCCGTATACGAGTCAACTAAACATCAACTGGCACTTACAAAAATCAGATTTTCTTTATAACACTTTTGAGCCAAAATGGACGCCAGTTTGTTTGTCCAGTTTGGACCTTTTTCGACCAGTTGTGTCACTCTATGTTACACATATATCTATATCCACAAATACGGCTAAAAAATTTAATATTTTGAAAAAGTTCAATATTTTTTGTCACTCATTTCAGAAAGCGAAACTCGTATTATATAGATTCATTACACAGAGTGGAATATTTTAGGGCTGCAACTAACGATTATTTAAATAATTGATAAATCAGATTAAAAAAAAAAAATGGTCACATTCTGCAGATTTTTCATTTAACCACTTAAGCCTTTTCTATACAATATTAGAAATACATCAAAACATGCAAACAAATAATTCAGTTCTTTTTTTTATATACAAGAAAATAAATATTTTATTGCCTAAAATGCAACAACAGAGCATTCCTTTAGTAAATTTGAACTGGGCAAATAAAAATAAATAAATAAATAAATTTAAAAAAAAAAAAAGGCCAAATGAGGAGTTTTGGGTAAAAAGATATTTACAGACAAAGGTGTTTTTATCTTAAATGCAAAATTTTATATATATATATTTTGTAAAGTTTTGGCTTCATTACTGTTCTGGGTGTGTTGATTTTTTCAGCAAATGGACTTTTTTTGAGTCTGTATAGTCCAGTTAACGATTAATCGATTACTAAATTAGCTGACGATTATTATTTCAATAATTGCTTCATCACAATTAATCCAATTAATCGTTTAAGTCCTAGAATATTTCCAGCCTTTACTTCTTGTAATTGTGATGAATATGGCTTACAGAAAATTAAAACCCAAAATTCAGTGTCTCAGAAAATTAGAATATTACAGAAGAACAATAAAAATCTTGATATTTCAAACATAAACACGTCCTGGTAGACGGCTGCGTTGTGCAGAAGGGCCATCCTCCTCCTAACATCCATGAATCATCCTAATTCTGTCTGTTTAGCCTGAAGTCGAAAGCATCTGAGGCCAGCAGAATCAAATGGTGAGCAAAGTAAAAGAAAGATAGTGGGTTATCACTGAGAAACACAGCTAACACCCCCACTCTGCCCAGACCCAGGGGATTATACTGAGGCTCCAGAGGAAGGCTTCCATGTGTGAAATGTTAGGGGGTTTCTGAGGAGCAGCACTTATCTTTTAGCAAAATCCCCCTGTGAAGATAACATAAAATGCTATATACATTACATAATGTGTTTACGTACAAAACAGCGCAAGGAGAAAGGAAAGTCCCAAATTACAGGCTGTAATGAGAGGGTCTTAGATTGCTGTTTGTTCAGGGCTTCACTTGACATGCCACTGTTGCTTCTCCTTTATAAATACCCTAGTGGTATAAACCATTTGGGCCTGCTGTTTTTGTCACACTTAAAATGTTTCAGATAAAATACATTTCCAGATCCAAAGATAACCTGAGTAAATTAAAAATGCAGTTTTTAAATTATGATTTCAAGCATTAATTGTAAAAAGCTATCCAAACCAACCTTTCCCAGTGTGAAATAGTGATGCCCCCTAAACCCAACAACTGGTTCTACCACCATTAACAGCAACAACTACAGTCAAGTGTTTATAATACAGTCCCTCCAGGATTTCGTGATTGTTTTAGTGATTTGTTTTTTGGTTTAACTCCATATAGTTCAGCAAAAGCTCAAGGGGAGAGAGTAGGGTAATTTCATACCTGATGGTCCAGTTGATTCGGTTCCACTGGGGACCAAAATTACAACTTTTGTTACATTTGCAGCTGCTGCGGTTCTCTTTTTCACTGCACTGTGTCAAACAAACCAAACCCTTTGAGCAACCTGTTCCCCTCCTCGCCTGTGGGGGCGCTGCACCAAGAACCACTGAAGGAAATGGCATGAAAACCTCTGAAGAAGAGCGTAACTTCCTTCTTCACGAAATGTAAACAAAAATGGAGCTGCATCAGATTTTCATGGTTGTAGGATTTCTCTTTTGTCTTTGGCAAAAGACCACAATCTGTTTCTCTCACTGGCACTAGCCTCATGCTTAATTTGGTTGCATTTACCCAGAATGCCCTGCTCTGCAGTCGACTCCCTACTTTTTGAGCGGTCTCCGGTCTGCTTGGCATTAACATATGCATTCGAACCGCTAAAGAGTTCTCTTCAACCAAACCGAGACCTAGATTTTCAGGCAAACCAGAGTTCGATTGCGCGTTCACACCTCCCCAAACGAACCAGACTTTCTTGGCAAACGAACTGGAGTTGGATTAAAGCGGACTAAACGGAGATTAGATATCTGGTGCCAGTTCCAGAAAGAGCTTCGTGGCTCAGTACCGCTCGACTCACCCCAGCGTTCAGCAACGTTGTGACCACATTCTTGCCCGGCAGTCCTGGGATGGCTCCTTTGCCCGTAGTTTTCTGCACCACGATCACGTTCGGCTTGGACGTCATTGGGATGGTGGTGATCTTCGTCGTCGTACCTGAAGCAGAAGAAGAACTTTAGTTTTGAGTCCAAGAATAGGATGATGGACACGTTGAAGCAGGAGACTGTAAACACACCAGACACGATGTTGCTGCTGATGATCTTCCCGCCCAGCGTGGCCAGAGACTTGGGAACCACAGTGATGATGCTCCCACTGGTGGTCTTGACGTAGGTGGTGCCTCCACTGGAGGCTGATATTCTGGCGCCAATATTGGGACCAACTGTGGGTCTGGTGTACGTTGCCTGTGTAGCTGCACATAGAGAGAGACGTAACGTCAGTAAATACAACTCTGGGTTCATTTACTCTATTTTAGGGCTGGGCAATATGGCTTAAAAATAAAATCTCTGATTTTTTTCCAAATCAGATCTGACTTTCTATGATTTTTTTTCCTCACTTTCTTTTCTGAAAAAAGAAATGACAGAAAATATTTTCAAAAAGTGGCTTTTATTTCACTCTTCCCCTCTGAGTTGTATGACGGAGTATCAGGGCCAGGCTACGAGTTTTTATTTAATTACGAGATTAAACTCATAATATTAGCAGAATAAAGATGCAGTTTTACCAGAAGAACGTCTTAAAATTATGAGAAAACGGTCGATTTTTATGAGAAAAAAGCTTGGATGATTACTTTTTTGTTATTTTTCGTGTTGGAGCATAAAATGACTACTATTACAACTTTAATCTTGTCATGTAAAGACTAGAAATAATAGTATTCTTGTATTACTACAACTGTATTTTTGTAACATTATGACCTTGTTTTTGTTAAAAATAATCATTATCCTGGCGCTAATGCTCTGTCGTTGAGTTGACCTGATTTCAAAGTCAAAATAAATAAACTGTAAAACCGCTTTTCAAACAAGATGGCCGCCCTGGGAGCGTGAACTATGGAAACCCAAGGAGCACATTGGTGAAAAAATAAATAAATAAATAAATAAAAAAATCCTGATTTGCCAAAAACGAAATCTTCAAAAACCAAAAATTCGACTAATCAATAAAATCGTTTTATTGCCCAGCCCTACTCTATTAGAAACCATACATAAACAATGCCTTTCTGATTACTAGAACACACTTTCCAGAACTAAAGATGGCTGCATGAATAGATGGTTTGGACTCTGACCTGTGGGCTGTGTGACCAGCTTGGTGGTCATGATGGTGCCGTTGCTGCTGACAACCATAATGGGCGAAGAGCTGCTGCTGGACAGAGCCACAGAGGAAGGTTTGGGCAGGATCTTACTGGGCTGTACCTGCTGAGTGATTATCTTCACCCCTGGAGATGCAAAACACACTTATTCAGCCCAGACAGACAGCTGTACAGATCTTAAACTGAAAGGATAAATGTGTCAGACCAGAAAAACAAACGTTCAAAATATCAGTGCAGCACATAAGTATCTATTTTTTTAAATCTAATAAATTAATAATCAGTTCATTTATTCATTCTGTAAATAAATATAAATGAAACTAACAAATATATAAAGTGATCTATATGTAAATACAATGTAAATTATAATATGTAAAAATATATTTAATTACACAATTTTGTAAATAAAATATATAAAATGTTACTTTAAATATTAAAATAATAAATGAATTAATATCAAAATACATTCATAAAAAATATTGAAAATAGCAGCAAAATAAATAACTTCAATGAAGTACATATATTTATACTGTAACTATTATGAAATATAAAATTTAACAGAATTACACCTTAAATATGAGATTTTTTTACAATCAAAATCACAGATTTTGTGGCGCTACTTTAGAGATATTTGCAAGGAATTTTGCTATATTTTCCCTCATTAAACTCCTTCCAAAATATACTTATAGAAGAAAAAAGATGAGAAAGAAAATAAGCAGACAGACTGGACACAGAAATGTTTTTATTCTTTATATAATTTAAACAGCTCAGTTATTGTTTCTCAACACGTCAATCACAGACTATAACTTGTGTGATCCAGTGTGAGGCTGAGGCAGCTGTGAAGTAGAAGTAAGAAATACTGCCACCTGCAGGTCAGGGTTGGCAGTACTTTAACCCAATGTTTTTGACCATTTTTGAGAAAAACTTGAAATAAACTCACAAATATGCCAAAAAAAAAAAAACAAACCCAAAAAATAAAACATTCAGACAGAATGAACAGAAGAAGAGAAAAGTTAGCAGCTCACCGGACTCCTGTTTGATCTGAATGGTGGGTTTGGCTCCCGGTGGAGTGGTGGTGGTGGTCTGGCTCTGAGTGATGCCGGAGGCTCCTAAAGACGAGCTCTGCGGCAGCTGTTTGGGCGACTGCTGTTTGGGAAACTGAGCCAGGATCTGAGTGGGGGAGCCCACCAGGGTCTTCGGCGATGGCAGTCTAGCTGAAGCAACCTTCACTCCAGCAGAAGCTGCACGGACAAGATCCAACAGGGTTTGATGAGGATGAGGACCATTTTGGAAGCAGTTGACCCATATTTTAACTTGCATAGATGTTTGTCTTAGTTTTTAGGGCTTGGATTTAAGTTTCTTTTTCTTTCTTAATTTGTTGTGATTTTGAATGTGCGCTAAACATTACTATGAAACAACAATAAACGTCAGCTTGTCAGTAAATTTATGGACATTTGTCTCTTTTGACAGCTTTCTTTCAATAGCAACAATTGAGGAAAATGTTTGGCTGACCAAACTGCATGCAAGAAGCACCATAATTTATCAATTATGTGTAAATGTGAGTTCACAACATGTTTAGTTTGTTAGATATGAACAGGCTTCCAATGCATTTAAAAATTCAAATTTACAGATATTTCAGTCAAGGTTTGGGCCACTTTTGATCCCAAAGTACTGATATCTATAGTACATAATTTTCAATTAGCATAAAGAAGCCCAAACTGCTGAAAAATAATGAAAAACTAACTAAAAAGCATTGATAGTTACTCAACAAGATATTTAAGTCCTGCCTTGATGTATTTAACAGGTCAACAGGTGACGTCATGATCCCTATTAACATGTTTTGTACACATGATTAATGTTAAAAGGGGAAAATAATTTGTAAAACAAAATGAACATTGTGTGGCAAACCTACATATAGAAAAAAAAAATCTATGAACATGCCTGTGTTTATATTTTTCCAAGTAAAATGCACCACCTTCTCTCACAGCATTCTTCCCATGAATGTTGTATATAAAAACATTTTAGCCATTTCTTGATGTGAATAAATGAAGCTTATTTTGCAAAACAAGAAGCTCTGTTCCATCTTTAAAGTATATGAATCGTTTATAAGTGCTGTAAAATGTCTGCTAATGCGTCTGAATAGTAAGTTTCTTTTTCCCAAAAGTTTAACACCCCCCAAGTAGTCACTAGGAGAAGGCAGAGGAGCCTGATTTTTTTCACAGATTTTCTGTCTTATACTGTCACAACATAATGATAATTTTAACAAATGTGTGAAAAACATATTTTTCATAAAAGTTACACACTGCAGCTTTAAACCCCAATGAAATTGAGAAATCGGAAAAGCCCAGGGCACAGAGAAGCCTGATTGGTGCGTGTAGTAATAATAATAATAATAATAATAATAATAATAATAATAATAATAATAATAAGCCCAATCGGTATTGGCCAGGACAAGCCTGATTTGCGCATCGCTAATCTTGATGCATCTTCAGCAAGTCAATCTCAGTAACAGAACCTACATGGCGCCACAGTCGACATCACAACTGATGGAGTAGAGGAGACCACCGTCGTCACGGCTACGGTGTTGGGGGAGGGGCTGGAACTGGCTGGGAAGACCACCGTCTGTTTCTGGGTGGGGGTTGTTAGAATGGAGGTGGAGCCCAGCTTGGCCATGGCGGCGGCGGCGGCGTTGTGGGCGTGAGACTTGGACAGGATGTTGGGCACAAAGCCAGAACTCGGGGAAGTCGTCACGATGATCACCTGGTCAAACACGAGAGGTTTAAACATGTCGGAAAAATGAGACGTAACAGCACGAAGACGTGGAGAAACGCATCTCACCTTCTGCGTGGTGGTGCTGGTCGTCTGGATGGTGGGTTTGGTGAAGGTGATTTTGACGGGGGACAGGTGAGGCGGCAGGGAGTTGGCGATGCTCTGCATGATGTTGCTCATCTTGGGGCTGCCGCTCACCGGCACCGTGATGTTCCTGGATACTGGAGGGGACACCTTGGTAACATCCTTCAGCATCACCGGTGACGAGCTGGACGAGTTTGTGCGTCTTCGTTTGCGAGGCTTTTCATCGTCGTCGGAACAACTTACACCTGCGAGGAACGCGAAGCAGAAGGTTTATTGACACATAAGGCTGGGCGATACGGCTTAAAAATAAAATCTCCGATTTTTTTCATACCAGATCCGATAATCCGATTTTAATTTGTTATTTGTGATTATATCTATATTTAAAAATACTGTTTTTTCTGGAAGGTTCAAAGAGCCACCCTGGTCTAACTCACTGAAGTTTAAATAAAGTAAATGTGAAAGAGTTCGTGACTCGCTGGTCCTGTTAGAAGACCAAACTTTGAGACATTCAATAAGTTTGCTGGCTAACAACAGAAGAAACTTTTTAAAATCCCCACAGAATTAAGAAAGGTTCTAGTGCCCCCTGCAGGCCAATCAGAAGATGTTTCCAAATATGTTTCTGTTGAACACTTTTAAAGGACTCCTCTAATAGGTTGGAACAAAAGACACTCAAGACTGAAGAAAGTTTAGTGTCCTTATTGATATTGTAAAAACATATGAAGAATGAAGTGAGTAGCTTCTCACCAGCTGCATGAGTATTACGGGAAAAATAGATGAGTATAGCAGGGTTCCTACACAAGTTCCATGTCAAAGTTCCAGACTTACACTCCCAATTTTCTAAACTTATCTTTAAAATATAAATACAAGCATGAACAATGGTTCTGCTGATATCTCTACAGAGGTTACAAATATGGAACCTCCAAAAATCACTTGATGGATGGATGAATGGGTGAATGGACAAATAGATGGATGGATGAACTGATGGATAGACAGATGGATGGATGAATGGGTGGGTGGATGGATAGATGGACGGATGGGTGGATGGGTTTACGGATGGATGAATGGACAGACGGACGGGTTTATGGATGGATGAATGGGTGGACGGACGGACGGATGGATGAATGGCAAGATGAATAGATGGACAGATGGATGAATGGGTGGACGGATGGATGAATAGATGGATGGACGAATGGAAAGATGAATAGATGCATGGATGGATAGACGGACGGAGAGACTGATGGATGGATGAATGGGTGGACGGATGGATGGACAGATGGATGAACCTGACACTGACACTCACTTTTCACGTAGACGGTGCTCCCACTCGGCAGCACCACCACGTTGGATGACGGGCTGGCAGGCCTCGGAGATTTCACCGTCGCTCCGACGGGTCCGCTCGACGCCGTGGCGCTGGTGGGGGTGGAGGTGGTGCTCGTGTAGGAGTAACAGACAACAACTGTAAAAACACAAAAAAGCAACACATTTACACTTCACTGAACATCCAGCACTCAAGGACAATAACAGCAAACAGACTCAACAAAATTTGCTTTTTGTTTTTTCACCTTTAGACCACTGCAGTATTATTACCCCTGTATATTTTATCTCTTAATCTAGTGGGTTTTAAACCAAACTGATTGATCTTTTTGCCTTTACTACCAAGTAAATCACTTCATGACCATGCTCCTGGAAGGTGAACTCAAACAGATTTCAGAACCTTACCTTCTTTGTTCCCCGTTTCAGCCGGCAACAGAAGGGAGGCGTTCTGATTGGCTGTGGCGCTGGCCACGGCGTTGGCCGTGGCGGTGAAAGCCGTCTGAGGGACCAACCTGGGCATCAAAGGAACAAGCCTGCGTCCTTCGATGGACCATTCGGACGAGTTGTTGGGACCAGACATGCTGGAGAAAAGGCAGAGCAACACTGAGTACTTAAAAATATCACCCACAAGTGTCTATTTGCTTGATTTGTATCCTTATTCAGAGCCAGGGGCGCAGCCAACTACTTTCTGAGGTGTATGCAGACACATTATAGGCACCCCCACGGGAGTTTTCAACGCAAAAACAGCTGCTAAATACAGAAAATGCAGACCAGAAATATTTATTCCACCATAGTTTTGGCGCCCCGTCTGGGGTGGCACCCATATGCGCCGCATATACTGCATACCCTCTTTTTGCGCTACTGCTCAGAAGTGGGAAATACTAAACCTAGGGCTGGCCCTATTTGGCCTAAAAATAAAATCTCAGATTTTTTCATACCAGATCCGATTTTAAATCAATAATTTTTTTCACTTTCTTTTTTTAAAAAAGAAATTAAAAATGACAAAATAATTTTTTAAAAAGTGGCTTTTATTATCCCTTCTGTGAGTTGTATTAGGGGGCAGGCAACATTTTTTTTAATTGTTTAATTATGAGAATATAGTCACAATATTAGCAGAATAAAGATGTAATTTTACGAGGAGGACGTCTTAAAATTACAAGAAAAAAGTCGCTTTAATGAGAAAAAAAGCTTTGCTAGAGTTTACCTAGATCTGATGTGAGCACCTCAGTTCACGTAGTTCTTTCTTTGAAATAGACCCAGTCGTTTAACCAATCGTTTCAAAGTCCTGCTGCTGATAACAACTTGATGCTGATGTGTTAAAAGATTAATCATTTCCTTAGATGTTAAACCGATACCAAAGTATAACTTCACAAGATGCTCAACATTCCTCATTTTAATTTTTTGTTAATTTTCGTGGAGAAATCTCATAAAATTACAACTTCACTCTCCTAATATTAAAACTTTATTCTTGTATTATTTTGACTTTACTGTTGTACGACTTTATTCTCGTAATATTATTACTTTATTCTCATAATCAAAAAAAAAAAAAAAAAAAAGATTTTTGGCCTGGCCCTGATACTCCATCATACAGTTGACCTGAATTCAAAGTCCAAATAAATAGAAGCTTTAAAACACGCTTGTCAAACAAGATGGCGGCCCTAGGGGTGCTGACATCACTCGTAACTATGGAAACTCAAAGAGAGCGTTGGTGAAAAAATAAAATAAGATAAAATCCAGATTTTCCAAAAATGTAATCTTCAAAATCAAAAGCTCATCCTTTTAAAGACTGTGGAACCCAGTCAACACTAACACTAATATGCTGCTTTTTAACATCTGCGGTTTTACCGACTCAGATCCTTCCTGTCACAAACACATTAACACGTCTGATGCACGTTTGTTTTGTCTCGTTGGTGATTAACCAACACTTATTCCCCGCTGCATCGCCACTGGTTAGGAATGCTCTGTGGAATAATACATGGTGCACACACACAGATCTGAACTTACTGATACGCGATGGTGGTGAGGCGTTCATCGTTAACGGCCCTGCGCACTTCTGCGCGATGACGCTCCGTTGAGATGCTTGGAGAATGAGGAAGACAAAGCAGATATCTTCATTTAAATCTACACAAATTTCTTCCAAGAAATTCAAGATGTTTTTCTTTCAATATTCAATGTTTGAAAGGTGCATTAAGTAAATACCCGAGGATTTTAGTGAGCTCTCCCAGTAGATCCTTCTTGTCCTTTGTCAGGTCTCCCTGAGCTCGCAGGGCGCTGATAACTCCAGCATACGCTTCCAGCTCTGGATATGGAAACATTAAGAATTAAGAGGAACAGCAGCAAATGTGTATCACAATGCAGCTGATACAGAACAAAGCTGATTAGGCTTCATTTATTATTAATGATTATTTTCTTCTGATTTCTTATTTGCCAACCTTACCAAGTTTACGGAGAATTCTTTTACACTCGTCCCTTCCCAGGTCGAGGATGGTGGGCCACACCACCGGCATGGTACCAGTCAGAACTGGTTTCTCCAGTTGTATCATTAGCTGAAAGAAGAATGAGCACATGACAGGTCAGTCATCAGATCATTACTTCTCTGACAAGTGGAACAAACCCAATAAAACCACAACCTCAATGAATTTTAACGCATTGTCTTAGTTTTACTGATCATAGTTTCCCCTAGAAAGAAACTTTGTTTGGAAATGAAGTGTTGCTGCATCCAGAGGTGCAGTTTTTTAAAACTGGGGGTCTGGAAAGCAGCCCAGAGTTTTGCTTGTGCACGTTTCTTCTCATTTCTGCCACGAATTGATGTGCTTCTGTCCATTTTGACTGTTTTACTGATTTAAATCCAAATCTGTTTTATACAGAATCTCTTCATACTTTGAAATGAAAAGATGATCATTAAAGACATCAAAAGGTCAAATTTGTAAAAATCTAGTTTGTTTGTTTTTTCCAGTTCATCAACATTTTAACAAGCTGTAATTTTCTTTGATGTACTTTGTTTTGAGTTAAGTGAAAATTAGATAGGGTTTAAGGACATATGTTTTGATGAATAAATGGAAATAATCTTGTACCCTCTTGACTTTGTGTTGCATTGCAGTACATTTTTCTCTTTCATGTGCTGGTCAGTGTATTGGCAGTAAAAGCCTGATAATTTTATCTCTAAAGAACCTGGTACCAACTCTTGAACAGGGTGGTTTCAGCATCCTGCTGCAGTGTGGGTTCACTGCCAGTGGTACTGGTTGGTTCATTGCATACCCACAAATTCCTTACCTTTTAGCTCAAATCAACAGCTCGAGATGGTTAAACTTAGCCAGAAGGCCGGGTCAGTGTCAAGAAAGCAACTAATTTAAATAAACTTCACCATTTCTGAAAACAGATTGGTTGAAATAAATCATTAAACAACCCAAATTAATATGACATTCATGCTTATGTACAGTACAAAGCCCAAATTCACAATAAAGGGTATCTGCAGGCACTTTACAAGACGAAAAGACCCACTTTATGTCCAATCATGTACAATCCAATTCAGTTCAAATTAATCCAGTTAAACCCAACTCATTATCCTGTTGCCAGATTAAACTCTTCATCAGTAATACTGTAGAACATCTTGGTATGTATTATCACATGGAAATATTTGGGTTGACTATAAGAAACACTCCTGCTTGCTGCAGGTTTTAACTGTGACAGCTGAAGGTGCTACAGCCCTGAACTGGGCCTCCCTGATGTTGCAGAACCAGGCCCAAACAGACTTTGTTAAGTTCAATAGCTGTCTGCAACAAAAACATTTAGGCCGAAAGTCACACAAGAGTCTAATAATAACATTTTTAGAAACGTCGCTCTGCAAGGGTTGGACTATAAACCACAGGCACAAAAAAAAAAAAAAAAAAAAAGATTAAAACCAAGGATCCTGTGGGTGAAGTTCTACTGCGAACAACGACCCTCACATAGAGCTAAGTCAAAACGTTTTAAAACCTCAGCTGCGCTGCGGGAAACATCGGAAAAGGCGTATTTATTAAAAGATCTGGTGTTATGTTTAGGTAAAAACAAGATGACTCTTCAGTCAATGAATCAAACCTGAGCACAAACCAGATTTTACCCGCGGTGTTTGGTTAGCCAGCTAGCTGTTTCTATTAACCAAATCAATTGTTACCTTCCGTTAGCAGGACAACATCAAGGCCTTCGAACGCTTATAATCCATACAATCCGGACTCGATACGAAAACCTGATCATTTTACCATATCATGTTGCAATTCTGTGGTAAACAAGCACAAAAACAACGTTTATGCTTATAAAGATGCTCGAAAATCCTAAAGAGGTCCCAATGTTTATATTGACTGCTCAATTTCAGCGGCTGGCCTGAAAATGTCTTCTTCACGTGAAGATGCTGATGATTTGTTGTGATGGAGAAGCGCTCTGCTGCCACCTATCGGTGGATTAATGTACTGCTCGGTGGAATTCACGGTTTCTGGGAATTATCACGGAAAAGTTAATTTATTTCAGAAGCTCAGTTCACTGAGTGAAACATAATATAGCTTAATTATACACAGACTGATGTTTTAAAGCCGTTACTCCTGTTTATGATGATTTTCCACATATGGCTATTGAAAACACAACATTTAATTTCTTATATTAGAATACTTCAGACTAAGAAAAACATTTTTATTACAGAAATGTGGGGTTACGGTATGAATACCTGCTTAAATATTGGTATTTCAAAAGGTACTTTTAAACTTACAAATAAGCCTAATTGGAATGCATATTCCAGTCTACTGATATTGTATTTTTACATTTTTGCATTTACAGAAAGCACCTTGTAAAACATATTCATGCTCCATTAACTTTTGTCACATTACAGCCACACACTTCATATGTTATTGGGATAATATGTGATAGATTAACGCAAAGTAGTTAATATTTGTGAACTGGAAGAAATAGGAAACATGTTTTTTAAAATTCACAAATAAAAATAAGAAATGTGGTGTTTGTTTGTGTTCAGTGATCTTTTCTCTGATATCCCTAAATTAGGGGTGTCCAAAATGCGGCCCCTTGGACTGATTTTGTGCGGCCCCCTCAACTGCAGTTCAAGAATCTTATAAATTTGACCCATCAAGCACGGGTGCTTGATGCAGATAGAGACTTTTTATTTGTAATCAGGGTAAAACTATTACCGACATAATTTTCTTAAAATGGAAAATGTTAAGTACGACACAAAGTATTTGTTTATTTATAACCAAGCTTTTATAATAAGTAGAACCACATCGACCCAGAGACTTTTGCTGAAAAGCCAACTTTGCTGCATCCAAATCAGCTTTTATCTGATTTATCAAACTTGGCTTAATGTTGTAAAACTTTTGAAGGAAAGTGACCAAAACCCTGTTCTTATACTGAGAATAAATTTGTTCGATAAAGCCCAAAAGATTTTGAAAACTAGATGCCTTTCTTTTAATACAGTAAATGTGCTAAAATATTTTTAATTTTTTGATCTACGATGAATAACATCCCTTTAAAAAAAAACAAAAACAAAAAAAAGCACTACTTTATGTGCTTAATTGTAGGGTTTTTTAAAAAAATTTCTTGGCCCATGAATGCTTTTGACTTGACGATTTTTGCCCGGTGACAAAAAGTTTGGATCTTTTAAAGCTGTTTAAAAAATAAAAAATAAAAAAATAAAAAAAAATTGGATTTATATTTAACCATAGTATATCTTACATGCATTTTAAAAAGAAAATTACAAACTCATATATTTTGCTCTCATTTAAATGCTGTAATAAACAACTTTGTTCTCTATTCTAGATTATTGTTATTATTATTTGGGAACAACATGTCCTGTTATTATCACAATGATTTAAACATTGTAAATATAAAAAATATTCTCAAGATTTGTGTGAAATTGTCAAGAAGTAGAAATATTAATAAAAATGAGTAAATATAATAATTTAAAGATATTTATAAACATTGTTGTAGAAATGAAAACAAACTATGATTTTTAATTACGTTTAGAGAATAAAATAACAACTAAAGTGTTATAATGAACTAATTTCTGAAATGTGATTTATAATAAGAAATAAAAAAATTCATATATTTAAAACTAGGTAAGAAAGATACAAAAACAAGAGCTAAAAAGAAGAAACATCATGTCATATAAAAACAAAAACTAATTAGAATGTATACTTAACTCTAAAATAACTCTTAAAAACTGATAAATCTTCAAAACTGATTTAGAAGAACATATTACATGATTATACTATGCAAACACGAATTATGTAATATTTACAATATTGGTAATTATTGTTACAATTTTATTTGAAGATCTTAAAACATAAACATAATTATGAACATTGATGCAGTTTACTTAAAAAATATTGTATAATGTAATTATAATTGTTTAAAATACTTAGAAAAATGTATGGAAAAATATAACATCTAAGCTCAATAAAGGTATTCATTATCACTAAAAAAAATTGTTATTGTGTTTAAATGTGACATCTTTACATAAATGTTTCATAATTATAAATAAGAATTTTAAAAAGAAATTTAAATAACTTTCACATTTACTTTAAAAAGGATTTTAAGATGTAATTTTTGCTGTTTATTATTCCATAATTATCTTTATTATCTTTATTTTTTTTTTCTGACAAAAGTTCTGATACATGTTTTAATTTTTTTTTTTATTCGCAAAGACGGTGAGTTTTATCACCAGTAACCTTTAACTTTTAAAATCAAGCTCACCAGAGAAGCAGTTAAGTTGAGAGTTTAGAAAAGTACGAAGAGCCATTGAACGCATCGCGAGGAAGGTGGGTTTCTTCACTTTTCGGTGTTTTGGGGAGGGGGCGCAAAACGTTTCCTTTTTTCCATTTGCATCATGCTTGATCGGAGCGACAACCAGAGCCGCCTGAACATCGAGAAGAACATTAAAGTGACCATCCATGTGTTGAAGGAGCCGTCCGTAAACCAGACGCCTGCAGACCAGCTGAAATAAAAGCAGAAAGTTGATTTGGGTTTTTTAGAAGAAGCCAAAGTTTGACGTAATTTTCTCCGGGACACCAGGAAAAGACAGGAGGGTCAACATGGAAGTATTTCCTGCGGGAAAATGAAGGATTTTCTCCTTTTCAACTTGAAGGTTATCTGAGGACGGGGAAGTTGTGGGGAAATAATATTGTTTCGCCTGAGCTCTTAAAAGTTTTCCAGATGTCTGCTCTGATGCAAGCAGCGGCTGCTCTCTGAAACACCCCCAGAGAGCCCTGCAGTTCTCCTGGATCTTCGGCAGCATCATCGCTGGTTTCACATCAATGGCCCTCCTGGCCAAGAAGAGCTGGATCGTTTAGACCTTCATGGTGAAGCCGCCTGCTGTCCGGGATGTGCTCGGAGCAGATGGAGACAAAATAAAGCAGCTGTTATGAAAATGTTATTTGGGTGAAGTCTGCGGAAGCTGACAAGGGAAGCCCAATGAGTGGCACACAGCCAGCACTCACTGACAGGTAGGAGAAAACGCTTCTTTCTGCATTTCACATACACAACTTCACATTTTTAATGTCTCGGCATGTTTATTGAACACACTGAAACGTGTTTGATTTGCTGGATGAACAGAAAGGTGACTTTTGTCACATCTCTTATAGTTATACTCAGAGCTGGGGCGGCCCAAGGCAGAAGCGAACTAAGCCCCCGGAGCCTTCAGGGGCCGCCCAGAAATGCTTGAATTTTAACCAGTCCCTCCAGTTTTTCGCGATTCCGCGATCATGGAAATTCACGCAAAATCAACAGATTTTTTCACATTGTGTAATTCTTAGTTTACTGCAAATTTTCCGCAAAAATAGTTAAAAATATGATCATTTAAAGGGTTAGTATTATCTGTTTTCCAACCACATAGAATCATCTTACAATCCAGTAACTATGTTACCTTTAGTTGTTACAAAAATGCTGAATATATCAAATATGACTCAAAAGAAATCTGACTTCATAATTTAATGCCTTGAAATTGGGCCTCTGTCTCTTTAAAAACTCCTGCGCTTTCTGAAACTCCACCTTCAGGAAGTCATCACAACAGTGCTCCTCTATTAACCCTTTAACAACATTTTTATCAGCGTTGCACTGAGAAGTAGCTCGTATAATGATGCTCAGCAGATGTGCAGTTCCACCAGGTGTTTGCTAATTGCTGCTGGCTGGTCTGAAGGAGCTGAGTGGGGGAGAGGTGCTCTGTGAGTCAGAGACTTAGAAACTGCAGCTCCGAGGAGGAGCTGCACCTTGATCCCCCCTGAAGCATTTTGTATGGCCGAATGGTTGCCATGGGAGATTGATGGATTTCTCAAACATTCATGAAAGAATCAAGGCAACACTCCAAGTATGTTTTTGACGAGGGAATAACATTATAACATGATGTAAAGCTCAAAAAAGTCAATTTTACACAACACTGCCCCTTTAAGTGATGTCTAACTCCCACCAGCAGGTGGCAGTATTTCTTACTTCTACTGCTCTGCTGCCTCAGCCTTACTTGATGTCACGTTATAGTTTGTCATCGATATAGCAAGTAACAAATATCGAGTTATTTAGGTTCTTTTAAGAGCAAAAATGTTTGTGTGTCCAATCTTAGGGCCCTATGATTTCCGCGATGTGGAAAACGCCGACAGAATCGTGGAATTTAATAAACATAAAACTACCTGGTTAGGCGGGGCTCAGGTTTGCGTCTGCTCGGCTCTCCTCGCCACACAGACAGAATAAACTGGTCATCCATGGTGGAAAAAACCTTCTGAAACACAGACGTCTTCCCCAAAAAATAAGTGAATAACTTGAAGCTTAGCGCAAGCTTCAGGGCCGGCGAGTTTAATGAAACAGGGGAAAACGTTTCTGTACGTTCTGTCAGCATGTGGTTGACTGGAGGCGCAGGGATACGACGATGCTTTGGTGTTCGGTCCAACTCTAAAGTGTTTTTAAAAGGGAGATTTTCTTTTATGTTAAAAATGAGATAATGTTTGCACATAATGTTTGAGTTCTTTAAAACTAATGAGAGCGAAACACCTTGCAAAACCAATGTTCTGTTGAGCCACAGCAGTTTGTTTCATTTCTGAAACAGAATAACAGTAAATGTTGACCTCTAGCTAATGACTTATTCACACCATAATCACACACTTTTTGGGTTAATAACTAAGGTTAAAACGGGGCTAAAATTTTAATATTTGTTTACCGATAACAAGAATACATTTATATTTGATTTCAAATGAATATAAAAACATTGAGAGATTTTAAATTGGCATTTAAATCTGAGATTTTTAAGAAATTGGTAAATTTACTCTGTAACATTATAAATAATAATCTTCGCTTTTTGATTGTTGTGTTAACATAGTTACAGTCTGATGCTACGAGTTTAATATTTTCTTTGTTTTTGAGCTTCGATTTGTTCTCAGATACGTCTTAGTAAGTAATAACCAACCGTCCCTGATTGTTTTCTAGATCAGCCAGTTAAACTTCGCCCCCCTCTTCTACATTCACCAACTCTGGGTTGAAACGGTATGAGTTGTGATGGTCTTAACAGGAAAAATATTCTGGTGCAGTCTTGTCCCAGCCCTGATTATATATCCGGAATAGCCTCGTGATCAATAACTAAAAACATTAAATCTCTAAATTAAAAGGGTCAGAACCCTTAAAAATCCATGATAGGAGAGTTTCTCCTTAATTGTTCAGAAAAAATTGTTTGTCCTGATAAAAACCAGCAATATAGAAAGGCTGCATGTGCCAGAGTTTCCTTTAGAGCTCAGAAAGCCATCATCTTCAGTACCTAACATCTCCCTGCTATGGTATGGAACATTCAGTATGGAACTCCTGAAGTGCCAATTATGGTTTTCTTTTTAACCAGTTTCCATAAGGATAAGTATAATCTGGATCTCATTACACTGCCAGCAGTGTGATAGATTGAAAATACACAAGCACAGACAGATTCAAGATGACTCAACTCACCCCTCAAATGAATCTCAGTGCATTTTAGTTGATTATCCCGTATTTATTCTAACCTCTAAGAATGCAGAACATGCCTCAAAGATTGTTAAACATTTTATGGCAGTTTTGAAATTAAGCAGAGCTGTGTGCGAGTTTGGCGACTCATAAACCCGACCCAGTCAAACCAATTAAGTCAGGAGGAATGGGCCAAAATTCCAGCAACCTGGTGTGGAAAGCAGCTCTGAACGTTTGACCCAAGTCATAAAGTTTAAAAAGGAATTCTACCAAATATTAAGGAAATGTATGTAGGGCTGCACCGATTAATCGAATTAATCGCGATGAATCAGTTATTGAAGTAATCATCAACTAATCTAGTAATCGATTAACTGGAGTATACAGACTATAAAGGGTCAATTGTTGAAACAACAACACACTCAGAGCAGTAATTAAGCCAAAACTATATAAAATATATCTACATTTTGCATTTAAGATGGAAAATTGTTTTTGTCAGTAAATATGTTCCACCTAAAACTCCTCAAATGGCAGTTTAAGCTTCATCTGGTTCAAATTCACTAAAGGAAAGCTGTATTATTGCATTTTAGGCAATAAAATGTTTATTTTCCTATTTAAAAAAGAATTTAATTATTTGTTTATTTGCCTCTTTTAATGTGTTTCTAATGTTGTATAAAAGCCTAAGAGGTTAAATTAAAAATCTGCAGAATGTTCCAATTTTATTAATCTATTAATCGTCAGAATCGTCAGGAGTTTTTGATAATTTTTTTTTAGTTGTTCAGAACAGTAATTGAAGATTTAAAATAAATTTGAGGGACCAGACAGCCCCTATCACTTTGCTGACCCTCTGCATGACTAAATAACTGGGACACCCCTACCCCTTCAGTGTTATCGTGTGAGTTGTATGAGTGAGGATAAGTTTGCCCATGGATCTCCATTTTAGTCAGCAACAGATAGAAGTAAAAAATATCCCTCTGTGAAATGTTATATCTCTTTAAAATCCAAACTTCCTCAGTTTTTGAAGATTCCCTTAAAATAAGAAGATTAAAATCTACTCACTCTAACTGAAATGTCACTTAGCTTGATACACTGAAATACAGCGCTTTTCTCCACTGGTGAAGGTAGAGTCATCATTATATCACATACCAAGCCAAAGTTTTTGGTCCATTTTTCCACATTTGAATCCTTCAAATGTGGAAAAGCTACCAACTTGCTGTTTATTTGTAATGGATTTTTAAAAGCCATCGTAATTAGGGTGCACCGACTGCAGTTTTCTGGCTGATCATCGATCACAGATCTGAACCTTCAGAGACACATAAAGTTAATTACGAAGTCAGCCTTCTATCATCTGAAGAACATTTCCAGGATTAAAGGACTAATGTCTCAACAAGATCTAGAGAAGCTCATCCATGCGTTTATCTTTAGTCGCATTGATTACTGCAACAGTGTCTTCACAGGTCTGCCTAAAAAGTCAGACAGCTGCAGCTGATCCAGAACGCTGCTGCTGGTGTTCTCACTAATACCAGGAAGATGGAGCACATCACCCCAGTTCTAAAGTCCTTCCACTGGCTCCCTGGAGCTCAGAGAATAGACTTTAAAATACGTCTGTTAGTTTATAAATCATTGAACGGCTTAGCGCCAAAATACATTAAAGACCTGTTGTCGTTGTATCAACCTTCCAGACCACTCAGGTCTTCTGGTTCTGGTCTGCTCTGCATCAATCCTCCCTCACAGCAGAGCAAAAGGTGACAGTGGCTGATTTTCAGACCTTTGCAGAGATAAATAAGATCAGTGGATAAGGTTGGTTTTGCACATAGCTGATCTCCAATATCCCAAAATTAAGGAAATCTGGGCCGATTTATCGGCGCACCCCTACATTAAAGCATTAAATGTGTAGTTTGTAGGAGCAGAAACTGCTGTTACTTTGCAAACTCTGCATAGCTAAATAGGTGGGACACCCATCTCCTTGAGGGAAATACCCTCAGTAGTCATCTCTAAGATTTATGAGAGATTGTTGGTGTTATGACAAACTCCCTCCACCACCACCATTAAAAACTTGGACTGTTGAACATAGAAATATTCATTCATTTGCACTAATTCAACCTTGTCTTCTGAGAGCAAAGTGGAACTCCTTGTTTTTGTGCACAAACCTGGCCAATAAAAATGATTCAAATGTCTAACTTCACAACCTTGCAAATCCAAAAAAAAAAATGGAGAAGACACTAAAAGAAACAGATGTTCGTTTTTCCACATTCCTAAAAATGGTTTTCTTTTCATATCAGTCCTAAATGAATTTTCGAAGTGTGTGAAAATATTGCTTAGATTTTACACAACCTGAGAAATTAGAGCCCAGTCGGCGGTGGATTTCCTCCAAATGTTTCGTAACAGAAGCAGCATGACTCCAGTATCACAGACAGAGCAATGGGAAAGCTGAGCACTTCTTAGTTAGATTACTAAAGTCGAACGTTGGTCGGGTTTGCTGGTATCAAACTCAAATGTAGCCTGCTTGTCAGATTCTGTCCTAAAGGAACAACGTGTCTTTATTTTTAGCGTTTTTACTGTCAGTCATCAGCTTCTCTGAGGTAAAATATGGGCTCTTGTGGCAGCCCTGGAGAGCCAGAGAAAGCCACTTGATTTCTTAGATTCAGCCGGGAGGAAGAAGATCGGCTGCTCTTTACAACAATGGGTGTCTTCTGATTTTCGTCACAAAATTCCACGTAAAGATCCTGTACGGCGCGGGCCCGATCCGAGTCCGGGGCAGAACCCTGCTCAAAGCAGAGGAGGGAGGGCGTTGTTGCTCTCTGTGGGCTTAGCTGGAAAGATTTATGTGGCTGTCAAAGTTTGGCACCAGAACTTTTTTTTGAATCTAAGGAAAATCCAACGAACTTTTAGTAAAGATATAAGGATAAACAAATCCATAAGCCAGAATTTATTTTATTATATTTGTGCATTTCTGTCAGTCTACGCTGCATTTTAACTTATAATATGGGGAAAATGTCTTGTTCCACTGGCAGACTATTCGCCTTATAACTAGAACGTTTTCATATGAAGGAATTATTGACCTAAAACAAGCTCCTATATCTGCTGAAAAGTTACTTGGAAGTTAGTTTTGTCTTATTTCAAGTGTATTCAAGATATTTGCACCAAAAACTAGACCAGAAATACTTGGTAAAGGTTTGTGTTTTTGCAGTCCAAGAAATGCTATTTATTCATAAGAAACGTTACCTCTTACAGTCCTACCATTATATGGCAAATCCCTACATGTGTCTCTCCAAATGTAAAATAAAATGATTGCATTTTAAAAGCTAGTGTAGTGTTCAAGGATTACAGCTGTAAGAAAAACATTTAGAGGTTTTGTTTTCAGTTTCTCCACCCTTTTTTATGATATTTTTGCTTGGTAGACATTATGTTCTCCTAAAGAATGGGTGAAATTGAGTCATCCAACATGGCGGAAGAATAAAATCTGTATTTGATTTTAATTTCCAACTATGGGTGTACAAACGGTACATATCCTGACAACTTTATGAGGAGTTAAAGCAGGAAGGTGAGGCTGATCTTCATGGTCTCCTCATTCTTTCCAGTTTGTCGGCCTTAAAGTGAAAGGGGAAAAAATCCACCGTAGCAAAAACGATTAAGCACCCAGGAGGAATGATCTGATTTTCTCCTTATGCAAACCAGAGGAGCTGACAGGTATACGCTGCGCTGCAAAAGTATTCACATTTTGTCATTTTGTCACATTACAATCATAAACTCTCACATATCTTATTGGGATTTTATGTTATACATATACAGCGAAACAAAAAATGTGATAAATTTTTTCTCTGTTCATTTCAGAAAGTGAAACTGGAAAATTATATAGATTCTTTACATACAGAGTGAAATATTTCAAGCCTTTATTTCTTGTCATTTTGATGACAAGATGGATTATAAATTATGAAAACCCAAAAATCAGTCTCTCAAGACTGTTAAAATATTGAGAAAAAGTTATAGCATTCTCACAGAAAGTTAAGTGGAAGGACAATGTGCGTTAGGAAATGTTTCACCAGCAACGGGGATGACTGCAGCCTTGAGAGGATTGTCAAGCAAAATCCATTCAAGAGTTCTGGAGGAGTTTCACATTGAGTGGAGAATACTGCAACGAGCTATCCGTTAGCTGCCAGTGTGTCTATTTCTGGCTGTATTAAAGGACTGTTTAATGGTTTTTAATGAATGACTGCATCTGAACATCCAATTCAAAAATGAAAGCACATGTAGTGATGAACATTGATTCCTTAAAGCACAATTTTATATAATTAAAGCGTTTATTCTATTTATGAAAACACAAAAGGGTGAATTTTGACTAGATTTGTGCCATTAGGACCAACTTAGAATTTCACAAGCATAAGAACTTAAATACATGGACGAGTCAAACCAGGACTGATTAGATTTCCTGCAACACATTTTGTGATCTGTAAAACTTCACTCTATTTATGTAATAAAACAATGAAAACCAAACAAAAATGGGGATTCTTAGTTTTCAACTCTGCAAAAAGACAAAATCTTACCAAGTATTTCTGGTCTAGTTTCGAGTGCAAATATCTTGAATAGACCTGAAGTGAGACAAAACTAACTTACAAGTAACTTTTCAGCAGATATAGGAGCTTGTTTTAAGTCAATACTTCCTTAATATTGGTGAAAAAGTTCTAGTTATAAGTGAAATAGTCTGCCAGTGGGACAAGATATTTTTCCATGATTATAAGTTAAAATGTCTTGTTCCACTGGTTGATTATTTCACTTATAACTAGAACTTTTTCATCAATATTAAGGAATTATTGACTTAAAACAAGCTCCTGTATCTGCTGAAAAGTTGCTTATAAGTTAGTTTTGTCCAGCTTTGAGTATATTCAAGATATTTGCACTAGAAACTAGACCAGAAATACTTGGTGAGACTTTGTGTTTGCAGTGAACTTTGTGTTTTTGCAGTGAATGATTTTGAGAAGACGTCTTGAAAGATGCATCGGGCTTTAGTCTTTAAGAAAAAGATGCCTCGCCATTGTTTATTGGTTTGTTTACTCTGCCTCATCCCATAAACAATGCATCCCTGGCTATAGGAAGATGTCTAGATCAAGCTTGCAGTGGTAGCTGTGTCGGATTGAGGCAGAATTATGTTCGTTTAGAACAGTACAGAGCTAACTTTCTCCAGATGGTCACTGTATGGTTTTTTTTTTGGGTTGCACCCTGGTGTGGTAGCTGTGTTTACATCTACACAAATGAACCACACTAGGTGGGGAAATGGACCACAGTTCAATTTTAATCAGACTAAACATTTCACACCTGATAGTCCGATAGATTCGGCTCCATTGGGGACCAAAAGTGCAACATTTGTTACATTTTCAGCTGCTGCGGTTTACTTTCTCACTGCACCGTGTCAAACAAACCAAACCCTTTGAGTAACCTGTTCCCCTCCTCGCCTGTGGGGGCGCTGCACCAAGAACCACTGAAGGAAACGACATGAAAACCTCTGAAGGAGACACTGCGCAACTTCCTTCTTCACTAAATGTAAACAACAATGGAGTGGCGTCAGATTTTAGTGATTGTAGGATTTCTCTTCTGTCTTTGGCAAAAGACCACGAGCCAATTTTTCCCGCTAACGCTAGACACGCACGTTTGTTTTAGCTGTATTTACCCAGAATCCCCTGTGCTGTTGTGCACTTCCTGTTTTTGGAGCGGTCTCTGGTCCGCTTGGCGTTCACCTATGCATTCAAACCGCACCAGAGTTCACTTCAACCAAACCAAGACCTGAGTTTTTAAGCGGAACAGAGACGGCTCCAAAAGCATGAAGTGGACTACAGCGCAGGGCATTCTGGGTAAATACAACCAGAACAAACATGTGAGTCTAGTGGAAGAAATAGCTCGTAGTCTTTTGCCAAAAATAAAAGAGAAATCCTACAACCACTAAAATCTGACATTTTTTGTTTACATTTTGTGAAGAATTGCACTCAGTGTCTTCTTCAGAGCTCTTCATGTCGTTTCCTTCAGTGGTTCTTGGTGCAGCGCCCCCACAGGCGAGGAGGGGAACAGGTTACTCAAAGGGTTTGGTTTGTTTGACACGGTGCAGTGAGAGAGCGAACCACAGCAGCTGAAAATGTAACAAATGTTGCAACTTTGATCCCCAATGGAACCAAGCCTACTTGAGGCACCGTGTAATGAAAACCAGAGGGAGTAAAGTGAAGGCATCACAAGAGGAGCGATGGTATTTCAGGCAGTTGCTGGGTCATTTGCAGTCGAGTTCAGGTCACCAGAAACTGAGAAAATATCAACAGAGATGCGTCACACACACTTACCTGGACTTGTTGGCGTTTGATGGGGTCCTGCTTTGGGTTTGCATGAGACTGGGACGTCGTATTGTACAATTGTTGAGCCAAACAGATGTCACAGGGGCTCAATGCTGGAACCAGTGGCCATGTCAGGGCAGCTGGACACATTGTGAAGGCTATCAACACACGATGGGGAAAGTAAAGAATCATGTTGCAACCCCTCCAGAACCCTGTGAACGACTGGATCCCCCCTCTGGAAACAGACATTGGACTCTTTACAGGACAGTAGAAAATGATTGTCGTGTATCCATCGGTTCCAACTTCGAACCACACTCTGGCTGCTTTACTTGATGCGGAACTATTTTTGTCCCGTCTTTGTTTCGTAGGGAAACGTTTTGTGATTCTAAATAAATTAACGGAACTCAAATGTGTCTGTTGACTTGTTTGGACTTTTTTGTCTTGAAAGGATCAGTTTTTCTTCTTTGCCCTAGGAGTAATTTTCTGTGAATCTCCAAATTACCTGCATGCATTTTTTATTTTGTTAAACTATGTTTAGAGTATTGCTCAAACTTGTGTTGCAGAGATTTGCTGCTGTTGCTTAGTTACATTTACAGCCGAACTCCAGCAGCGATTAGGTCACAGTTTGGATCTTGTTCAAGAGCTTCTACATGAGGAGAATTGAGTTTGAGTTGGCCTTTGAGGTATTTGTTGCACCACTCGTATGTGTTGTGTTTGGGAGAATTATGTGGTATTTTGTAAAATGTATTTAGAGAAACTCAACAAGATGGGTTAATTATTTTCACATGAAACAAGCTGCCTGTGCAACTGCTTGTCTTTTGTTTTTGTTTTTCTGTGAAATTACTTCCTGTCTCCTGTATTTTTCTTTCCATATGCTTTAGATGTGACTTGCTCCATAGACTTTTTTACTCTTAAAATGTTCTCAGAATTAATTTCTTCCTCTACTTTTGATTTTTAGATCTTTATATAACAATATTTAGGATTTTGTGCTATTATTACCATTTTTACTATTTTTAGATGCACAAGGTGTGACAGGTGCCGTTGTGGCACATCAAAAGGTTCAAATTGAAAGATTTCAGTTGCATATGCGGCTGGATGTTTGTGGTGGTTGTCCTGCAGAAAAGTGAATCTCCACCCGGGTCTCAGGACTTCTGCAGCCTCTAGCAGGTTCAAGTGTTGTCCTGAATTTAGCTCCATCCATCTTCCCATCAAACACCTTCAAAAGTGGAATGGAAAGGTCACATGGATCTGAAAATCTTTTACCAGTTATAGATTCCTTTAAAATGAAATTCAAGTGGCAACTATTAGTCGTCAAGTTTATTTGTGTAGCACATTTTAGCAACAAGGCAGTTCAAAGTGCTTTACATCGTAAAAACAATCAAGTATACATTAAAATCATAAAGATCATCTAGCAAATATCATCAAGTAAATATAATTCAAAAATATTGATCAATGTTCCACTTTCAGTTTGTTCCAGATTGGTGGAGCATAAAAACTGAAAGCTAATTCTCCATGTTTGGTTCTGGTTCTGGGGATGCAGAGCAGACCAGAACCAGAAGACCTGAGTGGTCTGGAAGGTTGATACAAGGACAACAGGTCTTTAATGTATTTTGGTGCTAAGCCGTTCTGTTATTTATAAACTAACAGAAGTATTTTAAAGTCTATTCTCTGAGCTCCAGGGTGCCAGTGGAAGGACTTTAGAACTTGGGTGATGCGCTCCATCTTCCTGGTCTTAGTGAGAACACCAGCAGCAGCGTTCTGGATCAGCTGCAGCTGTCTGACTTTTTTAGCTGACCTGTGAAGACACTTTTGCAGTAATCAGTGCGACAAAAGATAAATGCATGGATGAGTTTCTCTGGATCTTGTTGAGACATTAGTCCTTTAATCCTTGAAATGTTCTTCAGGTGATAGAAGGCTGACTTTGTAACTGTGTTTATGTGTCTCTGAAGGTTCAGGTCTGAGTCCATCACTACACCCAGATTTCGGGCCTGATCACTAGTTTCTAGCTGTAATAACTGAAGCTGCGCGCTGACCCTAGTTCGTTCCTCTTTAGGTCCAAAGATAATAACTTCAGTTTTGTTTCTGTTCAGCTGGAGAAAGTTATGGCACCTCCACGCATTGATTTGTTCTGAGCATCTGTTCAGTGCTTGGATGGGTTTAGAGTCACCTGGTGACATCGTGATATAGAGCTGTGTATCATCTGTGTAGTTGTGGTAGCTAATCTTATTACTTGTTATAATCTGAGCTAGCCAGAGCACATAGATTTTGAATACGAGGGGTGTCAGGATTGAACCTTGGGGTATTCCACATGTGACCAGCCAGTAGCGTGTCAAGTAGCATTGAACCTAGGTATTTTAGCTTCCCAAATTGTATTTTCTTTCAAATATTTTAGATACGCTCCAAAAAATTCACAAATAGGCAGATTTTCTGCGAATAATTTGTTACGTCACGTTCCACAGAAACATCCACAAATAAGGAGGGGGTCCACTGTACTTCTTTAGTCCATAAAGGTTTGAGTGCTTTAATGTCTGCGTCAACACCTTCTGCTGAAACACCACTGCCCTTCCTGGATGAATCTGGGAAGCTATCATGAAATTACTGCATGAAGTAAAATAAATGAAACCCATCAATCCTCCCTGCTGTGCAGCAAGACATCAGGGAGGTGGGAAGAGGGACAGAGTCAGATTGAATCTTTAATCCTATTTTTTTGCAGGCCCCCTCATTCAGAGGCAGCCCGACATGCTCAGAGGATCTTTGTTTTTTAAAGCACCCCACTCCCACCCCCCTTCCTCATGACAGGAAGTGGTGACATCACAGCTGAAAAATGTCCATAAGGGTCATCAGATCTGCTCCCTTCCTGAATAACTCAGAGTGAACACAGGGCAACTTCTGTTTTATTTTTTTTTTTTCACCTTTCAAATGATCAAACACCAGCTCTACATTCATTTAGGATGATTGTCTAGGATTTGCAGCTTTTCTATGCGGTCATTGCTGAGTTCACAAGCTTATATTGAATTTAGATGCTCGTGGTGGTAGCCACATCATGTCAGATGGTAGAGACAACATGACAACATTCATTTTGGGAAGCTATAATAATCAACCACAGGATTTATTTATAACCCGCACTGAATCATCAGGACCTTCAGGGTGTTTAGGGAAAGTCCTGCGTTTGACTCAAGAATGGAAATTTAGTAAAATAACTTTATTCATACCGAAACATGACTGTCCACCAAAGCTCACAGCTCAGGTGAACGAATCTGTCATCAGGACAGCTATTAGTCGTGCACTCCTCAAATCTGACTGCATGGAAGATTAGCATCAAGAAAGCGACTGTTGAAAGAAAACCAACTGAAGTCCTGTTTGCAGTCTGCATCAGACCATGTAGTCAGTAAATATGCAGAGGAAGGTGCTCTGGTCAGATGACACCATAACTGAACTTCATGGCTGCCATGCAGATCTCTATGTAGCAGAAAACTAACACTACAGAGATCCCTGAACACACCATGTGTCCCAGTGGTGAAACATGGTGACGGCAGCTGCATGCTGTGGAAGGATGCTTTGTTTCTTCCAATGTTCTCACAGTGGTGAGACATTTATTTATAGGTCCTTCAGCGCTTTAGCTGATTCTGTCATAACAACATTGTACCAACAAATGAACTACTTCCTTTTATTCTTCAAAATAAGAGTCCCAAATAGGGCATTGTGTTTAAAGCACTCGCCTTCACATCCAGGACTCGTATAATAATAGCAGTGGTGGGCACACTTCAGCTAATTCGCTAATAGGGCTTTTGCTAACTTTGAAAACTTTTAGCACACTTACCTTCTCCTAAATTAATTTTTCCAGATAAATTCTAAAAGCTAATCTATTTTGCTGTTTTGTAAACTTTCAGCGAATAAAGTTTGACATCTGTGTTGAAGTTTTGGTTATCAACTGAACAGTTCTTCAAGAAGTTTTCCATTCATGCTCTTATTTTGAAGTGGGTGAGGACTGTTTACACAGCAGCTCTGTTTCCTCTCCTCACATTATCTTTGATTTTTTTTCCCCCAATAACTTTATTTAAAACAAGAAACATACTGGAACAAAAATAATTAGGACAGTAGAGAACAAGATATAGACATAAATACAATATCTAAGGGCATTACAGAACATGTTAGTTATAATGTCCAAATTAAATTGGTGCTCCAATGTTGTAGTCTTTTAATGGCAGATATAATTTGAATTGAAGTTAGCGTTTTAGCATTAGCTTGCGCTAAATACCATGTTGGTATAATGCTTTAGCTTTTGCAGAACTAATGTTTATAATGAGTGCTTTAGGGTTAGCTCAACTAACTTTTTAGTTAGCAGTCCCCACCACTGAATAATAGTTAGTTTAGACTTATTTACACCAGACTAACATGTGCTAACAACGGTTAGAAAGCTTTTCACATGACAGATATCAATTTGGCTAGTTCTTGATGCATCTCCCGAAAAATCCTCAAAGTTTCTTTCTATAGATCTGACAGCGCATCTGTTCAGTGCTCCACAGCACAGCTACCAAAGCAGCACACTGGTGTTTTTGATCAACAAAAACTAAACTAAGTGACCTGGCCTCAAATTCAACTCTAAAGTAAACACTAAAGTAGCATGTTCTTGTTCATGATAGTGTTGGTTGTCTGATAAGCAGCAAATAAATGAAGCATTACTGCAAAGGCAATTACTTTTTATACACACAGCAGCCATGCTGAATTTTGAGCTCAGGACTGTTGAGGACCTTTTTCTTTAAAAGATTTTAGGGAGCTGATTTTCCTCTGCTTAGAAATTGTAACTTGATGCAGTGATTCGGTGCAGTCTGCCGGGTTTCGTCAGACAGAAAACATTTTCTTTCATTGTTGACCTGTAAGGCCCTGAATGGGCAGACTCCTGTACATTTGTCTGATCTTCTGCAGCCTTATGTGGCCTCTAGATCTTTTAGCTCTACTGTTCATCTGTGTTTATTTGTCCCAAGGTCCAGGCGTTTTCAGTTGTAGCTCCTAAACTGATGAACCAGCTGCCCCTTCATATTAGAAAGTCTTCAACTCTTGGTGTTTTTAAGTCACTTCTTAAAACTCCTTTGTACTCACTGGCTCTTAATACACATGAAGGGTTGAATTTGTTTGGCTTCCTTTCATGTTTTTTAATTTTTTTAAATCTCATACTATGTATTTTGTTTTTATGTTTAAATTATTATTTGTTGTTTTTGTGTGCAGCACTTTGGCCAACGACAGTTGTTCTTAAATGTGCTGTATAAATTTGATTGGATTTGACTGAACTTCAGTTCAGTTCAATTCAAAAATACTTTATTTATTCCAAAGTGAAATTAAATATTGTCTTAAGTTATCGTCCATATCTTTAAAGAGTCATTGTGGATGGTGATGCTGTGGGCAGGAAGGATCTCCAGTAACAGTCAGACTTGCAACGAATCTTAAAAAGCCTCTGTTTAAAGGTACTGTTGCTGCATGACAGTCTCATGACTGTCATGACATGCTAACAGCTCAATTTCTGAGCAACAGAGATGGCATTCAGCAGTACCATTTCCTGGTTTTCAAGTTGCAAGTCTATTGTATGTCACAATTTAGCAGCAAAGCAGTTCAAAGTGCTTCACATCATAAAAACATCACTCAAGTATACAGCAAAATCATCAAGCAAATATACATGAAAATCATCAAAATCAAGCAAATATTGATCAATGTTCTACTTACTACTAATCAAAGGCAGCTCTAAACAGGTGGGTTTTTATCCTTGATTTAAAGGAACTCAGTGTTTCGGCTGTTTTGCAGTTTTCTGGAAGTTTGTACCAGGTTAGTGGAGCATAAAAACTGAAAGCTGCTTCTCCATGTTTGGTTCTGGTTCTGGTTCTGCAGAGCAGACCAGAACCAGAAGACCTGAGTGGTCTGAGAGGTCAACACAACGACAACAGGTCTTTAATGTATTGTGATGCTAAGCTGTTCAGTGATTTATAAACTAACAGAAGTATTTTAAAGTCCATTCTCTGAGCTCCAGGGAGCCAGTAGAAGGACTGGATGACTCCAAGCACTGCTAATCCACCTCATTTGCTTTTGCTTTTGCCCCTCCTCTTTACATCTCTGTCTGGCCATATGATTAGAGAGACGTTGGAGTAGGGGATATGATGGTTGTTATGATGGATGGAAGAGATGATTTGAACTTCCTCCTTCTCTCTCTGCCTCCATGAAGCCTCCTTTTCAACTCTTCTGGGATTTGGGGTCGTAGTTCAGGTGTTATTTGATTTTGATGTACTGATATTTGCTCGGATGATTTTGACGATGTGAAGCTCTTTGAACTGCCTTGCTGCTGAAATGTGCGATACAAATAAACTTGACTTGACTTTTGAGATGCTAATCAGTTGCTCCCAGTTGTAAAAGCAATACCTTGTTGCCACGGTTACGCATCATAACAACTGTCTGAAAGTAAAAAAAAAAAAAGTATGAGCAAAACCTGTTCCAGATCCACAGCATCCAGAACCGGAGGGAATAAATGTCCGAAAAACCAACGCCTTAACCAAAACAATTATGAACAAAAGTTGACAAAAAGAACAAATCAGAACGACTCAGTCTGCACGACTGGGTTGAATTCAGCCGTTTTTGTAAAGTGCCTTAAGACGGCATTTGTTATGAATTGGCGCAAATATAAATGAACTGAAATGAATTTAATTATTTAAATCCTGTTTTCTGAGAACAAACTCAATGCACTGCTAGTTATGCTGCTGTGCAGGTTGTTTATATTTCTGTTTATTGTTGAGATATTATAAAGCCGTGCCACTGCTTTAAATGTAACGCCGTGGCACAAAACACGTATGAATCCGCTGGTGAAAATAGATCCTGGTAGTTAAAGTTTTTAATTCTGTTTGGTTTCAGTTTACTAGAAAAACACAGTTTACTAAAACACTCAATAAATCAATTATCTGTCTTTTTAATAATTTAATGAAAGTGTTCGCGTTAGCTTTTCTTAGCTTTTTCGTAGATTTAAAGTAAATGTAAATGCCACACATGTAATGTGGTTGCCCGTCAGTTCTAAGAGTAATAATAAAGGTAATATTGATTTTAAAAAATGTAAATACTGGACCCTTGTTTATTACACTTAATGTAGAAAACCTCCAACATCAGAAATGTTCAACTATTCCCTTCGAAAAACACAAAAACAAAATACAACTTGCAGAGCAGCAGAATTTAAAAAAGCTTCTATTTAAATTTAACTGTAAAACATTACTTGTATATCAATTGTGCTGTATTTAATTAATGGATGTTCTTAGTTTTAGCTTGTTGGCCTTGCAGCACTCTAGCCGTCTTGGAGCTAAGTCCTTCCCTGTTATCATCCCAGAGGAATGGTCTGGTATTTTTGACATCCGAGGCAGAAAACAAGCAGAGAGAACCAAGAGCAGCAGATATAGCTGCAGACTGGCACCAGGAATATAACTTACAGTTCCGAATTATCCAGGTTCCAGTAAGTGTGACCATTTTTCAGCTCTGTGGAAAAAGGGAACTATTTGCTTCAGCTCTCATTAACATAGATCTTCATTATCCTGAGAATGAAGGATTTCTCTTTGAATCTTTAGGATGTTTTTCTCTTCGAAATATTCGTTCAGTTCATTAAAATGTCCAGATTTTTCCCATTTAGGGTAATCTGAAAGTAAGCCTGTTGCAATAAGCAATTACTAAATTAATTGCATGATGAGCTCGATAATTTCCCTTTGATGATTTATATATTTTTGAAAGGAAATTTTGGTTTACAGAACCTTCATAATCCATTTTATTTATGGTTTCGGTTGTGAGTAGTTTGTATTTCCGTTTTATTTGTTATTTTTTGGTTATCATTTTTTGTTTTGGATATTTAAAATATCTTCTAGCTCTAGTGTTAGGTTTTCTTCACAAAATTAAATTGGTCTTTGAGAGGGCGAGGTTGCATTATTATGCCATTACCAATATATTACTTGAAAATTGTCTCAAAACAACAATATTATCATGTATTGCAATAATTACTGGGACAATTTATTGCCAGCAAAATTTAACATCGTGACAGGCCAATCAGAAAGAGCCCACATACTATCACTGTGATTTGATTAAATGTATTGTTTCTTTGCCACTTAATGTTGGAAAGTTACAGTCAGGACGCCTTAAACTGGGCTGATAAAATCATAATTTACTGTATTACTGGTTTAAAGTTAAAAATTAACCTTTTTCTTCAGGATGAAGTATGGGGCAAAGGTATTCATACCCCTTAAACCTTTTACCATTTTGGAGCAGTATCCCATTATAATGATAAAACGTTCTCCTTTTGTCAAGATGCAAAACTCATTTTCTTGTTTTAACGAGATAAAAAAACTTGTTAGAACGAGATTTTAATCTCAATATAACCGAAAATCCTCTCTTTTAAATCAGAAAGGGTGTAACAGTAAAACAGCAACACCTCCTGAGACTTTTGGATGTTGTCTAGAAGAAACAGGGAGAGAAGGAGAGTCACAGCGAGGCCCTTTATGCCTTTTTAACAAGTCATAATCTGTCAGAGGAGCATATTTTTATATCTCGTGAAAACAAGAAACTTTCTCGTTATCACGAGATTTAAAACAAGTAAGTTTTTCATGAACTTTCTTGTTTCATCGAGGTTTGCATCTTGTTATAATGAGAAACTTTCTGGTTATAACAAGATACTCCTCCTAAATGTATTTCCAAGCTTTGGCTGCAGCGCACGTTATAGCCACAAACTTCAGTATGTTATTGGGGAGTTTATGTGATTGACCAACACAAAAGATTTATTTTTTTCCACAAATAAAAGTGTGGCAGGCATTTTTATTCAGCATCCTGTACTCTGAAACCCCTAAATAAAATCTGATGTAACCAGTTGCCTTCAGAAGCCAGCAAACTAGTATTTAGTAGTATGATTTCATCCTGAATGCACAGTTGTCACCGTGAAACATGGTAGTGGCAGTGTCATGCTATGGGGATGTTTTTCTTCAGTAGAGCCAAGGCCTGGCCAGAACTGATGGGAAGATGGAAGGAGCTAAATACAGGACGATCCTGGAGGAAAACCTGTTGGAGGCTGCAGAAGACTCTAAACATACAGCCAGTTACAATGGGATGGTTCTCATAGGTGCATATTTGTGTGTTAGACTGGCCTAGTCAAAGTCTAGACCTAAATCTAGCTGGGAATCTGTGGCAAGACTTAAAGACTGGTGTTAAGAGACGCTGTTCAACCAGTCGGACCTTCTTTTATTTCCATTTGTAAAATCCTTTGATAACTGTGTGATTTTCTTTCCACTACAATCAATCAGTCAACTTTATTTATACCATCAGGTAGATTTAGGAGGCAAATCAGCCTTCTTTACTTTACATCGACACAAAAAATATAAATATAACATGACTCAAAATAACCCAGTTCTCAATACTTCAATATAAATGTATAACAGATAGGAAAAAAAAACAATATTTAAAAAAAAGTTCACAGTTATGTTCCATCATAAAAGTTTGCATCAAAGTTGGTGGTTGTAACTTGGGCAAAGTAAGGATTATTTTAGTTTTAATTATCCTATTGATTATTCTGACGATTATTCAATTAATCTGATAAAAAAAATTGGCACATTCTGCCTTTTTTATACATTGGAAATACATTAACAGATGCAAATAAACAAATATTTCACCTCCTCTTTTAAATAAGAAAATAAACATTTTATTGCCTAAAGTGCAACAACAGCGTTTCTTCAATGAACGCTTGATCATTTGTAGCAAAGGATGCATCTGCAGCTAAAAGAAACTACTTTTAATATCAACATGTGAAAAGCTCAGGCTTTTCTGCTCAGCTTAACATCAGTATGGTGGAGGACTGATCTGGTGATTATTTTTTGGATTAATCGATTCATAATGAGATGCAAACGGTGCTTAATAGGAGATTTTTTTTTTTTTTTACAGAATTTGAACCGGATGAAGCTAAAGATGCCACTTGTGGATTTCTGGGCCAAACATTTTTACAGACAAAGAAGGGTTTTTATCTTAAATGGAAAATGTATACATTTTTTGTACAGTTTTTGCTTAATTTCTGCTCTGGGTGTGTCGTTCTTTCAGCAAATGGCCTTTTTTAGAGTCTGTATGCTCCAGTTAACGATTAATCTATCATTAAATAAGTTGACGATTATTTCAATAAACGATTAATTTGATTAATTCAGCTGTTTCAGCCTTACTGTTGTTTATCATTTTTTTATTTAACCAAAAACATTTTAAAATAAAAGTAGCTTTTTTTTTTTATTTCTGGGTCTCCTGAGTAAATGGTCATTTTTATAGTCTGTATGCTCCAGTTAACAATTAATCGATTACTGAATTAATTAATAATTATTTCAGCAACACTGGTCAGGTTTGGCTTTCGCCAGTTTTCTCTCACTTATGTTTTTTCCTTCCGGTGGCCTTCAGCCCTCATAGCTTGTAATTTCAGTCATGACATTTAGCAACAAAGGTTTCTAAATAAAGGAGGAACTTTTGTTTGATTATGTTTATGTAGCAAACTGCAGATGCCTGGTTTGATTGTTGTCTAATTATGGATTGTCCACTCAGGTTTCAGTTATGCTAGGGGCATAACAGGCACAGCAGAAGCAGTGGTGCAGGGTTTTAAATGTCAAAAAAAAATCATTCACATCTTGTAACTAAAGGCAACAAGCTTCTCACCAAAAGTTATTTTAAATTTTTTTTAAAAAAAGTTAATAGGGTCATGCGACATGAGTCAAGTTTCCAACTTCGCTTTGTCTTGCTGTGGAGCTTTGGTCGTTTCAGGCCCAACCTCTATTCACCACAAAACAGTACCATCCAACCTACGCATGCTTGCTTCCTGTTTGACTCACAAGTGAATTTCTCAAATAAAAATGTGATTTGGAGACGGATCATTGTGTTTTTGTTTGGTTTAAAACATTTATTTTTTAATTCATGTGAGGTTGTTAGTAAGTTTTGCAGTGAGTTTTAATCAGGGATGTCCCGATCAGACCACGTGGTTTCAGATTAGATTGGAATCGGGCGTTACATCCCGACCAGGTGTTGTGTATGTGTATAAAACCCAAATAGGAATAATAACAGTTAGTATTTTAGGCAGGAATACTAACTGTATTGCTGATGATACATCAAGCAAGTATCATCAGGCAAATATAGGTCAATGTTCCACTTACTACTAATCAAAGGCAGCTCTAAACAGGTGGGTTTTAGCCTTAATTTAAAGGAACTCAGTGTTTTGTCTGTTTTGCGGTTTTCTGGACATTTGTTCCAGATTTGTGGAGCATAGAAACTGAAAGCTGCTTCTCCATGTTTGATTCTGGGGATGCAGAGCAGACCAGAACCAGAAGAACCGAGTGGTCTGGAAGGTTGATACAACGACAACAGGTCTTTAATGTATTTTGGTGCTAAACCGCCAAACCTATCTTCCTGGTCTTAGTGAGAACACGAGCAGCAGCGTTCTGGATCAGCTGCAGCTGTCTGATTGACTTTTTTAGGCAGACCTGTGAAGACACTGTTGCAGTAATCAGTGCGACTAAAGATAAACACATGGATGAGTTTCTCTAGATCTTGTTGAGACATCAGTCATTTAATCCTGAAAATGTTCTTCAGGTGATAGAAGGCTGACTTTGTAACTGTCTTTATGTGTTTCTGAAGGTTCAGGTCTAAGTCCATCACTATACCCAGATTTCAGGCCTGATCACTAGTTTCCATCTGTAATAACTGAAGCTGTGTGCTGACTCTAGATCGTTCCTCTTTAGGACCAAAGATAATAACTTCAGTTTTGTTTCTGTTCAGCTGGAGAAAGTTTTGGCACCTCCATGCATTGATTTGTTCGAAGCATCAGTGCTTAGATGGGTTTGGAGTCACCTGATGACATCGTAATATAGAGCTGTGTATCATCTGCGTAGTTATGGTAACTAATCTTATTACTTGTTATAATCTGAGCTAGTGGGAGCATGTAGATATTAAATAGGAGGGATCCCAGGATTGAACCTTGAGGTACTCCACATGTGACTTCTGTCCACTCCGATGAGAAGTTGCCTGTTGACAAACCAACCGAGTACTGCACCAGAGAGTCCGACCCAGCTCTCCAGTCGCTTCAATAATGTAACAGTCAACTGTGTCCAATGCTGCGCTGAGGTCCAACACTGTGGTTCTTCCACAGTGTCACGACATGATGATCATTTTAACAAATATGTAAAAAAACATATTTATCTAAAAATAACATATAACATATATAAAGTCACATACTGTAGCTTTAATTCAGTAATTCCGATAGAGATACAGAAAGTACTAGCGCCACTGGCAGACCTTTTCACTTATAACAAGACATGTTTTCTGTTTTAAGTGAAAAAATCAGCCAGGTTTAAGTCAGTTAGGACTTTTTGTATCTATATTCAAGAATTATTGACTTCAAACAATCTCCTGTATTGTGCTGAAAAGTTACTTTCAGGTTAGTTTTGTTATTTCAGGTGTATTAAGGTATTTGCACTGGAATCTAGACAAAAGTACTTGGTAAGATTTTGTGTTTTTTGCAGTGTGCGTGTCTCCGTGTTGTTCTGTTACGGACTGGCTTACCTGTCCAAAAGGTGTACCATGCCTCTCACCCGATGACTGCTAGAGATAGCCCCCCCCAACCCGTCTGGGAGAAGCGGGTAGAGATAATAAATGAACGAAGCTGGAAGGTCTGCTGCCACCCACTGAGCAGGATGTCGTCTGCTCTTTTATCTGCGTCTCTTATCAGCTTCTGATCTTCTTCAGCCAAAGCAAGGAGGCTCTCTGGGCGGGGGGAGGGGTGGGCTTAGAGTTTTAAGGTTACTACGTTTTTATTCCCCGATTCAACACGAGCTCAGTTCTGTCTATGTTTGCGAGGCTAAAATCCAGACTAAACAGTCGCTTAATGTTTAGTCTAAACACAGGAAAATTGTTCTAATTCCCCGAATCTGTTATTTCAACTTCTCTTCATTCAGACAGGATCCTTCACTCTGCAAGCTTTGTTAAAATTTCCACAGCGTAGCCCTCGGCCTCCCCTGACAAACACCTCCTCCACCCCCCGTTTTATTTTGCAGCCTTCTCCCATGTTCAGGAAGCTGAAGCCATGCCAAAAATCCTGGTCGCTGTTTCCGGGAATCTGTCCCACAAAGTCTCCGTATAGTAAGTAGGCTCTGACGTGGGAGCCATTGTTTAACGTCCAGGGCCCCCATTGTCCAGGGAGGAGCTGCTGGACAAACAACCCCCCCCCAAATCCCCCTTGGAACGAGGAGGAGCAGCAGTAAAGAGGAATGAGGAGAGGGAGCCTCTGCTAATAATAAATGAACCTCCACCTCTCAATTCTCACAAAGGTTAAACCAGCTGAACACCAAATTAGAAGAACGTGGAGATAGTTTGGGTCTTTTCATTGTAATCGGGGTTTTATCAAGTAATTCAGACACATAACATTTTAAAAACACGGTACGCTGTTTTTAATAACTGTATGGTATTATTTTTCTGATGCTGTAAATTTGCCCTGACGGTGCAGTCTGATTCCAAATTTCTGTTTTTATGTTTTTATCTTCGTGTCGGCCTGTCACAACAGCAAATTTTGCTGGATGATAAATTGTCCCAGAAATGATTGCGATAAACAATAATGTTGTTTTGAGACCATTTTCAAGAGATACAGTAATAATGGGATAATAATGCAAGTTTGCCCTCTCAAAAAACTGTAATTTTGTAAAGAACACAAACCATTATTACTTTTATTTAATTTTCCATTTTATTTCCAATATTATTGTTTTTTTAGTTGCCTTTATTTCATTCCTTTGTTTTATTTATTTTTTTGTATTTATTTATTATTTTTAAATTTATCGTCACTTTTTTTCATTATATGTTTTATTTCTATATTCCGTATTTATTTAGTATTTTTTTTTATTTCTCGTCGCATTTTTTCATTATGTATTTTTTTTCTTTTTTTTTCCATATTCTGTGTTTAGTAATATTTTAAGTTATTTTAAAAATCTAAAATAAAACACAACAAAAGCAATAAATAAAGTGGAATTAAAAAACACACATAACCGAAACTATGTATAAAATGGGTTATGATGTCTGTAAAAAAAAGAAAAGGAAAGCCCTTCAAAAAGTATTAATCATGAGAGTGGAAAATATTAAGCTCATTTTAATTTATCCTGCGATTAATTGCTTATTGTGACAGGCCTATCTTTATGTCAATCTGTAGGCTTCAGCTTTGCTGCTGGTACATCTGAATTTCCCCACTGAGTGACAATAAAGGCTGTTTCTATTCTATTCCACTCCGTTTCAAGTTTCCACAGCAGGATATGAAGCTTAGAAAGCCTTTAATGCCCACAGTTTTCATATCACCTTGACATTTATACTAGTTGAGCCTCTTTTGCACACATTACCCAAATCTGATTTGACTTGTAGCCCCCCCACCCGCTTTTTTTTTTTTTTTTTTTTTTTTTTTTTTTTTTTTTTTTTTTTTTTTTTTTTTTTTTTTTTTTTTTGTACCTTACAAAAATACTCGTGCTCCTTAAACTTCCACGTTTTGTCACCACAAACTTCAGGGTATTTCACTGGGATTTTTTTCAGTTAGACCGTCACAAGGTAGTGAAAAATGTTGTGAAAAATAAGTGATTACAAAAAAAAAAAAAAAAAAAAAAAAAAACCCTCCATTTTTACCGGCTTGTGTTTAGTGGCATCACGGTTGCTAGGCAACAGGAGGTACACTGTGGTAAAGGTGGGAATAAATCTGCACTGCAAAAACACACAATCCTACCAAGTATTTTTGGTCTAGTTTCTAGGGTAAATATCTTGAATACATTTGAAATAAGATAAAACCGAAGTACAACTAACTTTTCAGCAGATATAGGAGCTTGTTTTAAGGCAACAATTCTTTAATGTTGATTTTAAAAAGTGCTAGTTATAAGCGAAACAATCTGCCAGTGGAACAAGATGTTTTAACTTATAACATAGGAAAAATGTCCTGTTCCACTGGCAGATTATTTCACTTATTTAAGATATTTGCACCAGAAATTAGACCAAAAATACTTGGTAAGATTTTGTGTTTTTGCAGTGTGAAGGCAAATTTCACAGCTGCTCACTTCCGGTCTTCACTCTCCATGAAACACTCGCCTGAAGGATGCAGCCCCTGAATTTGGAAACACCCTACAATAGATCAGGTCATGGCACATTATGGTTTATTGAACAATATATGGCACAGCCTTTGTACAGCACTTTATCTTTACCATGTGATGAATTTACTGGAGAAAATTCCTTTATTTTGGAAGACCGACCGATACATGAGAAGTCGATCTGATCTACCTCCACAAAGGTCTGAAAATCAACCACTGTCCCCTTTTGCTCTGCCATCAGAGAGGGCTGACTGACAGACTCGCCCACCAGGTCACATCTGCAGGTGCGTGACTAACAATAGTCACCCAACTGTTGCCAACGTAGCAACTTTGACGCTATATTTAGCGACTTTTCAGACAAAAAAATGGGAATCAGTAGGACAGACTTTTTTAAAGATCAGTGATTGGCCAGAAAACTGCAATCGGTTCACCCCTAAAAACATAATAATTGCTTAGCTTTCTGATGTTACTAATAGCCAGAGGTGGTTAAAGTACCCAAACATAGTACTCAAGAAGGACTTGCACTACTTCAACATATTTGTACTCTAGTAAAAGTCAAAGAAATTACTCAAATAAGAGTAAAAAAGTATTTCATAAAAAGGCTATTCAAGTGCTGAATAACTGATCAGATCATCTCATTTAATATTTAAAAATGATGTTATCAGACAGAAAAAATATAGTTATGTATTTCTGGTATTTTAAAGATTGAAATGAAAAATTTAATACAAATGAATAACAGATCTAGACAGAAGAAACAATTCTCAAATCTCTCTCTCTTTATTTTTTTTCAAAGAAAAAGAAACAACCTATGAAACTAATAAAGCTGGTAATGCAAATATACTGTATGTTGGAACAGGGTAAAGTACTTCCACTGCCAAATGGAACTGAAGGTGCAGCAGGTTGAAAATAGCATTTGAATAATAAAGCTTGAGCACAAACAAGATGTCTCACTTTAACTTAAACTGTAGGTGTGTCTGTATCACATGCATTTTTTTGTTTCTTTCTTCATTTTGTGAAGTTACTCACAGTGGGTATTTAGAAAATTGACTCAAATAAGAGTAGTGATACTTTATAAAAAATATTACTCACATAAAAGTAAAAATTGTGGTAAAATGACTCCTAAAAGTACATTTCTTCCAAAAAGTTACTTACCTAAATGTAACTGAGTAAATGTAAATAGTTACTACCCACCTATGGTAATAGCATACTGTATTTTTTAAACCATGGTGCATTATGGTTTAATTTGCATATTTATATATTACTTTTTATAAACCACACACATTTCTGGCGCGTTCCACAGTGTGCCTTCATAAAAGGTAGAATTGGTCGGTTTTAGTTTGGAAAAACATTGAAAACATCTTTTTTCAATGAGGATATTTGAGAGGCTAAATTTCAGTAATTTACCAGTGAATTCATATTTTTCTGATTTGTCGTTTTTTCTCCACAGGACCCCAAGCATTCTCAACAAGGACCTCACAGACAAAAAAACAAAGAATGGGAAATCCTCCGTCTCCCTTAAACATGAGTTTGACCCAACAGGTGAGACAAAGATATATCTCTGCAGTCTAGTTTAATGGCTCACTTTATTAAAAAAAAAAAAAAAGGACTGGCTTGTTGTTCTTTTCTTACCTTCTCTTTGGTTTTCAGCTGAATCTTGTTTTTAATCAATGACTCATACAATGCTATAAATAGTCTGTTATGGTTTGACTGTGAGGCAGTTGTGCAGATGTGCAGACGCTCAGAGCGTTGTTAGGGTGGTTGCCTGGTTTGCAGGGTTGACATTAATCCTTCCTGCTCTTTTGTTCACCCTGAAGTTTAGAGGCTCCTCATGGAGTCCAGAAGACAACCAATTATCCACTCTCAGAGTGGTGCAAAATGGGAGCACCGGGCGTTAGATTGAAATCCTTCAGTTGCTCCAGCTTGTCCAGATGAAGTTTTCTTAATCATTTTATTGTAGATTTAAGGAAGTTTGGACACTTGCTTTTTATCTGCAGCAGTGACTGATGTTGTAACCATGTGCTCATGAAATGTTTACTGTTTTACATAATTTAATTAAGTGTCTTCTTGATATATTAAAGGTGACCTACACTGCAAAAACACAAAATCTTACCAAGTATTTTTGGTATAGTTTCCAGTCCAAATACCGTGAATCCGCTTGAAATAAGACAAAACTAACTTACAAGTAACTTTTCAGCAGATATAGGAGCTTGTTTTGAGTCAATAATTCCTTAATATTGATGAAAAAGTTCTAGTTATGAGTGAAATAATCTGCCAGTGGAACAAGACGTTTTTTCCATTTTAAAAGTTAAAAGAAGGAGCTATGTTGTTTTGACTTCCTGAAGGCGGAGTTTCAGAAAGAGCAGGAGTTTTTAAAGAGACAGAAGCCCAATTTTAAGGCATTAAATTGTGAAGTCAGATTTCTTTTAAGTCATATTTGATATATGCAGCATTTTTGTAACAACTGAAGGTGACATAGTTACTTGATTGTGCTTTAAAATGATTCTATGTGTCAGGAAAACACATAATTCTGCCCGTTTAAGCGTGACAAAAAAAGAAAAACAGAAGAAATCTGTTAAGCAGTAAAAGCTTTTTCACTTCTCATACCCTCCCATTAATGTATGTTTGGCATCAATGTTCTGTTGGGGCACCAAATAATGTCCAGGTTTATTTATTGATTTCAGGTGAAGCCGACGAGAGAATCCTCCGGCTTTATCACTACATCCACTTTGAGCAATGCACCAGTACCACAGGTAGCCATTAGGCTCAGTTCATAATGCTGCCACTACCATGCTTGGCAGGTTTGAAAGGCTGAAATAGTTCAGTCTTTGTCTCCTCTGACAATAAAGCTTTCCTCCAGAGGGTGTTTGGCTTATCCACGTGGTCAGTTGCAAATTTAACTCAAGCTTGAAGGTATAGATTTATGAACTAAACTTCTTCCTTGGAACCCTTTCAGTCCACGTTGATGTAAAACTCACCTGACAATGATGTCTTAGCATCTTCCAGTTCATTGATCAGATTGATCGTCTTCTTGGTTGCTGCTATTTCTGAAGCTCTTTTTGTTTCAGTCTGTTAATTGGTCATTTCCTGCAGAGCTTTTTTTTCCCACAGGTAACACCAACAAACCACAGGCACAAAAAAGAGGGATCTCAGCTACACTCAGGATGGATTTTTTTTATTTATAATTTTATTTTACAGGCTTTTGTAGCATTTATTCCAACTGAATGTCTTTGCTGTAAAAATGGCAGGTCTGGTCCAGCGCTGTGTGATAATCCAGAGAGATAAAAATGGCTTTGGTCTGACAGTAAGTGGAGACAACCCTGTGTTTGTGCAGCTGGTTAAGGAAGGTAAGGCTTACAAGGAAGGAGACAAACATTATTACAGCACATTTATAGAAGCAATGTCTCTCACTTTGCTTGTTTTTCTGATGCAGATGGAGCTGCAATGCGAGCCGGTGTCCAAACAGGAGATCGGATCATTAAGGTGGGCGTCATGCATCTCTTTAAGCCATTTTCCTTCCCCCGACCCTAAAAATGGGTTTCAGTACTAAACTGGTTCATATGCTTACTTAGCAATGGTTCTTTTTTTTTTTTCCACTAAGTCTGGCACTTAAAAACTTCTGCCCACTTTTAGGTGGGCCAGAGGAAAGAAGTGGTAACTCTAACCAATTAAGAGCTGTCGGTGGGCTTATAAACACCAACAAGTAAATATGTGAGCTTCAAATTAAAAACCCCTGAGTTGTTTTTTTTAAAACTGCCAAATTTAGTGTAACGAACACCCAAATCTCCTTTTTTTGCTGATAAACTGTCTAAATAGGTTATTTAGGGTTCTATCATTATGTGCAAATTTGGACATTTTCATGTAAATTTGTTTAGTTCTGTAATATTTTACCTAAAATCAATGCATGGAGGTGCCAAAACTTTCTCCAGCTGAACAGAAACAAAACTAAAGTTATTATCTTTGGACCTAAAGAGGAACGAACTAGAGTCAGCGCGCAGCTTCAGTTATTGCAGCTAGAAACTAGTGATCAAGCCCGAAATCTGGGTGTAGTGATGGACTCAGACCTGAACCTTCAGAGACACATAAACACAGTTACAAAGTCAGCCTTCTGTCACCTGAAGAACATTTCCAGGATTAAAGGACTAATGTCTCAACAAGATCCAGAGAAACTCATCCATGCGTTTATCTTTAGTCGCATTGATTACTGCAAAAGTGTCTTCACAGGTCTGCCTAAAAAAGTCAATCAGACAGCTGCAGCTGATCCAGAACGCTGCTGCTCGTGTTCTCACTAAGACCAGGAAGATAGGTTTGGCGGTTTAGCACCAAAATACATTAAAGACCTGTTGTCGTTGTATCAACCTTCCAGACCACTCAGGTCTTCTGGTTCTGATTTACTCTGCATCCCCAGAAACAAACATGGAGAAGCAGCTTTCAGTTTCTATGCTTCACAAATCCGGATCAAACTTCCAGAAAACTGCAAAACAGCCGAAACACTGAGTTCCTTTAAATCAAGGCTAAAAACCCACCTGTTTAGAGCTGCCTTTGATTAGTAGGAACTGGAACATTGACCAACATATTAGATGTGTATTGATGTTTTTAATGATGACTTGATAAAATGTGATGTTTGTTACTGGTTTCACCATAATATTTTTATGATGCTATGCTTAATGCAAAAACATTTCTATAGTGTTAGGGTTGCGTCTCTTCATTTGATTTATGTGTAATCATATCAAAAATGCAACTGCACACTTAAGTCAACACTATTAAACATTAATTCTTAGTTTTTCATTTTTCAACAGGTTAACGGGACTTTAGTTACTCATTCAAACCACATAGAGGTAGTGAAATTAATAAAATGTAAGTATGCGCCTCCAATTAGTGGGTTTTCTTGCATGTAAATGATTAACTTGTTAGAATTGTGGTCAAAGTAGCCATTATTGTGTGATGACTGGCTCATGTTTGTTATATGAACTTGATTTTTCTTGATTTAGGTCATATTTAAATTACTTACAATATCACACTTATGTATCTATTATGATTTTTTTTAATCAGTTTTATATCACTTGTGGTTATATTGTATTTACTTATATTTAATACTTTGGATGGAGAAGCTGGTGAACCAATAAGCAATTTCCCCTTGGGGATCAATAAAGTATATTCTATTCTATTATTTCCCTTGTTTTAAGTTGGGAAACAGACTATTGTTAGAAATAAGTCAGTCAAACATACAGGTCCATCGATGTCTTACTGTGATCATAATCTTCAGTTACCTCTGAGAAGTTCAAATGCATATAAACATGTAGAAAGCCTTCAGCACCTTACAGCTGATTAATACAAACCACTTTGATATGTCATACAATGTAAATACAGTTTATTTTGAAGGTGTGGAAAGTTACATATGCTTCCTTTAATCTTTTAACTGTGAAAGGCATCAATCTCTGAACAGATATTTTTTCCTCACTGTCTGTCAGCGGGTTCCTATGTAGCCCTGACAGTGCTGGGGAGGCCCCCAGGACTTCCCCAAATGCCCCTGGAGGAGGTAAAGGAAGAGCAGGATGAACACGGCAAAGCCAGCACGCCTTCTTCTCTTTCAGCCTCCAACTCGCCCCCGCTGCCAGGCGGGGAGCAGAGCAGCGTTTTGGGTGGGAGCCCCCAGAACCACAACACCTGCTCTCTGTCTGATGGGGTAAGACGAAACTACAGACCTACTGCGCAGTTAGCAAGCAACCAAGTTACTGTCGCCCATCGAAACTGAAATCACAGCAGAATGAAATGGCTGACCTACCGTGAATAAAGTGATGAAAACAGTCAAATGAGACAGACTAAAGGGTCAGTATTATGTGTTTTCCAGGCACATAGAATCATTTTATAGCACAATCTAGTAACTGTGCTACCTTTAGTTGTTACAAAAACCCTGTATATATCAAATATGACCAAATTTGACTTCGTAATTTAACACTTTGAAATTGGGCCTCTGTTTCTTTAAGAAAGTCCTGCTCTTTCTGAAACTTTGCCTTCAGGAAGTCATCACAACAGCACTCCTCTATTAACCCTTGTTTCCAATCCTGAAAGGCATCAATTTTGCAACTGAAGCGCTTACATTCTGGAACGTAAAGGATCCCCTCCAGAAAGCACAAGTTCCGGTCCTGATTTTCTACAGTACTTTCAAAAACCTAAAGGTTACGTTCTCTGATATTCGGCTACGTTCGCACAGCAGGTCTTGATGCTCGATTCTGATTTTTTTCTGAAATCCGATGTTTTTTTGCGTGGTCGTTCATGCTACTAATTAAACGCGACAGCAATCAGACTTCTGTGTGAACGCTTTACGACCCCAAAGCGACTCACGTACGCAGAAGAAAAACGTAGACGTCACACAACAGCGCTCTGTTTATGGAAGTAAGAATGGACGCCGCCGCCGTTTATGGATCGATTTTAAAGTTGTTGAGCAATGAGAGCCGACAGCATCGTCACAAGTTTTTAACAACACGAAGGAAGTTAAGGAAAACAAACCACAACTAACAGCAACGGCCTTTTCAAGCTCAAGTTTATTTGTATCGCACATTTCAGCAGCAAGGCAGTTCAAAGTGCTTCACATCATAAAAACATCAATCAAGTTTACAGCAAAATCATCGAGCAAATATCAGTGTATCAAAATCATGAGGATCATCAAGCAAATATATTTCGAAAATATAGATCGATGTTCCACTTACTGCTAATCAAAGGCAGCTCTAAACAGGTGGGTTTGCAGCCTTAGTTTAAAGGAACTCAGTGTTTCAGCGGTTTTGCAATTTTCTGGATGTTTGTTCCAGATTTGTGGAGCATAAAAACTTTAACGGTTTTATCAGCGTTTCACTGAGAAGTAGCTTGTACAATGAGATCGGCAGATGTGCAGTTCCACCAGGTGTTTGCTAATTGCTGCTGGCTAGCCTGAAGGAGCTGAGTGGGGGAAGTCGCAGGGGAGGGGGGCTCTGTGAGGCGGAGGCTCGGTAGCTTAGAAACTGCAGCTTCGAGGAGGAGCTGCACTTGGAAGGTGGAGCTGCCATGGGAGATTAAAGGATTTCTCAAACATGCATGAAAGAGTCAAAGCAACACTTCAAGTATGCTTTGATGAGGGAATAACATTATAACATGATGTAAAGCTCAAAAAAAGTCGATTTTACATAATACTGCCCTTTTAAAAAATTAAGTGGTCAGTATCTAAATAAAATCAAATTAATTCTGGAAAGAGATTGAATTTTAGGCAATAAATGGCACAACAAACCTGGGAAAAGTTTAAAAGCTCTAACTGAGGCCTGAAAGGATATCGTTCACATATTTCACATTAGTGGAGGTCATTGCTTCTCCTGAGGCTTACCAAATGTTTCAGGAAGCGGTTTTGGGCTCCAGGATTCGTGATGATGATGAGCGAGATGATGGGCCTCCCCTGAAGGAACAGACCTCACCTTCGAGCGGTGAAGAAAGGCCGCTGGCCAACAACAGTGCTGTAAGTGCAGCTAATCACAGCTGGTAAATGGAAATAAATCTGCAGCATATTCTGAAACTTTGGTAAATATTGTATGGTGGTCTGATTATTGTTGGTTCCTGCTCGTCAGATTTTCAAAAATCGCTTGTCTTTGGTGTTTTATGTCACTCTGAAGATGGTCAGCCTCTGGGCCGATGGTTGATTGGTGTGGTTTTACAAGTAAAAAACACAATTGAAGGATAACTTGCCTTTTGCTTTTGATTCAAGCTAACTTTAAGAAGTTGCGATAAAATTAAGCTTTTGGTATCGGTGTATGACTACATACAAATCCCAGTAGGGGTTCAGTACAACAGCAAAAAGAAACTAATGCTAAATAGTTTTTTTTTCACTGGAGATCAAATAAAAATACAAAAACAGAGTCAGAGAAGAGCCACACTTTTTAGTGAGGCAGGTCTAAGATTGCAGATTCATGATTTAACAAGGTGGGCATCACTGGGGCTGGTTGGTTTGAATAGTTTCCTTCATTGTCTTAATAAAACAACTCATCATTTGAAAAGCGCTTTTTGTATTTACTGAAGTTCTCTTTGTCTAATATTAAACTTTGTTTCATGAGCTGAGACATGTACGTGTGAGGAAAAAATAGACGAAAGCAGAAGAAATCTGTAAGAGAGCAAATACTTTGTCTCTGCACTCTTTTCTCTCCAGGCTGCATACAAGCTCACCCCAAGAACGGTTGGAGAAATGAAACTCAAAACTCTAAAAGTTTCTGAAAGACTTCTGCTTTTAGCACGAGATAATGACATCAAGTGGCTTAGATAATTATTCCATCATTCTGACGTGCTGCTTATTTTTTTGGCTTTGCACTGAAGTGTTAGAGGACAAAGTTTAGAGGCACACTGGTGATTAAATCTATGTTGCAGATCTAAAAGCACGAGGTTTTTAAAAAGCTGCTTCAGCTGGCCAAGAATTAATGTTAGTCACAAGCTGTAGCAGACTGCTTACACAAACTCCTTTATCATAAAAATCCTTTTATCGCAGCATCTAAAAATAAAGAAATGGTCCTACTTGGCAGTCTCTGGGGGATTTCCCAGTATTCAACACCAGACTAAACAATCATTTGGGTTCAGCTCCTGTTTTTTTTTTTTTTTTTTTTTTTTTTTTAATGTGTGGTGATACATGTGTGTCTATGTCTGCCTGCGTTAGATGCACAGCACTCCCGTTCCAGAGGCGTCTGGAAAAAGAGAATCGCCACTTCAGAGTCCAGACGTTTGCCGCCGAGACGACCTGAATTTGTGCTCGTCCCCCGACACTGAAGACACTCCTGACACTGTAAGATATACTCACACACACCCCAATACACACATTCCCCGTTTCCCACTCCATTTCAGCACAGTTCTAATAACAAAGTGAAATCCTTCCCCTCAAATCTGTGGAGGACCGAAACTGACGTAATTAAACATAAAAGCAGAAATATATATATTTTGTCTTTCCTTTTCCTTACACATGTGTTTTCATCAAGAAATGTATATATTTTCGTTTTCTTTATACAACCGTTTGTTCTTTTTACATTTCCTCATCTCCTCTTTTTACTTTACCGTCTGCATTTCTGCCTCGTTATGCAAATGAGGAGGGCGGCCATCTTGGTCCAGCTCCTCTGCTATTGGTCAATAAACAGGAAGCAGCAGGATCCATGTGCAGATTGATTGTGCATGCCTGCGCCTTTGGCTTCAGTTTAGCAACCGAAGTATCGTTATGGAGGGAGCGGAAAGACGGTCTGTGTCGAAGTCGTTAAGGGAAGCTGCAAATAGACTGGACGAGCTGGAAGGCCGTAAGTTTTCAGACAACCAATAGCAGAGGAGCTGGACCAAGATGGCCGCCCTCCTCATTTGCATAATGAGGCAGAAAAGCAGACGGTGAAGTAAAAAGAGGAGACGAGGAAATGTAAAAAGAACAAACGCTTGTGCAAAAATATATAAAAATATATACATTTCTTGACGAAAACGGATGTTTATAGATAGATAGATATATTTCTGCTTTTATTTTTAATTATGTCAGTTTTTGTCCTCCATACAAATCAACCTTTAGAAACACTGAATCTTCTTCAAGCTGAGTTGCAAGTCAAGTCAAGTTTATTTGTATCGCACATTTCAGCAGCAAGGCAGTTCAAAGTGCTTCACATCATAAAAACATCAATCAAGTATACAGCAAAATCATCAAAAACATCAAAATCATCAAGCAAATACACATGAAAATCATCAAAATCATTGGGATCATCAAGCAAATATAATTCGAAAACACTGATCGATGATCCGCTTAGTTTATTTAACTGATTTACACTCAAACGTCCACCCTTTGGAAAACCAAGCTTATCTTCCCAAATATAGGCACATTCAACACAATCATCTCCACCTTTTTCTCTCATTGTTTTATATATTAAGGAGTCTGGAGGAGGAGACACACCTGAGGCCTTTGACGTTACTGGCCCTCGGCTGATGTCCTCCCTCCACCAACTCTGTAATTTAATTAATTATTAGGAGATGATGGTTAATGTGTAATAAAATATTTTATTTAGAGCAGCTTCTCACCTGGATTTGTTTGCAGATTTATGGTTCATACTACTAATCAAAAGCAGCTTCAAACAGGTGGGTTTTAGCCTTGATTTAAAGGAACTCAGTGTTTCGGCTGTTTTGCAGTTTTCTGGAAGTTTGATCCGGATTTCTGGAGCATAGAAACTGAAAGCTGCTTCTCCATGTTTGGTTCTGGTTCTGGGGATGCAGAGTAGACCAGAACCAGAAGACCTGAGTGGTCTGGAAGGTTGATACAACGACAACAGGTCTTTAATGTATTTTGGCGCTAAGCCATTCAGTTATTTATAAACTAACAGAAGTATTTTAAAGTCTATTCTCTGAGCTACAGGAAGCCAGTGGGAGGACTTTAGAACTGTAGTGATGTGCTCTGTCTTCCTGGTTTTAGTGAGAATGCCAGCAGCAGCATTTTGGATCAGCTGCAATTGTCTGATTGACTTTTTAGGCAGAACTATGAAAAGACTGTTGCAGTAATCAATGCGACTAAAAATAAACACACATGGATGAGTTTCTCTAGATGTACATGGAAGGCTGACTTTGTAACTGTCTTTATGTGTCTCTGAAGGTTCAGGTCTGAGTCCATCACTACACCCAGATTTCAGGCCTGATCACTAGTTTCTAGCTGGAATAATGGAAGCTGCGTGCTGACTCTAGATTGTCCCTCTTTAGGTTCAAAGATTATAACTTTAGTTTTGTTTCTGTTCAGCTGGAGAAAGTCTTGGCACCTCCATGCATTGATTTGTTCTGAGCATCTGTTCAATGTTTGGATGGGTTCGGCGTCACTTGTTGACATCATGACATAGAGCTGTGTATCATCTGCGTAGTTGTGGTAGCTCATCCTATTACTTGTTATTTATTGAACTTTGGGACCTACTGAACTACTCCCACTCCAAGTGAGAGAAATCAGCAGTTTATGTTCAAACCATCACTTAACTGTATCTGTTTGTTTTTTTTATTAAAAAAGTTCAGAACAAGTCACCCTCTCTAGCTGGTTTTGACACATCTATATGTGAAGCTGGTGTTGCAGAACCAGGTAGTAACAGCAGTACCCCCACTTCACACCTACTTGCCAACATGGCTCCGAAGGATCTACTTACAAAGAGATGGGACGAAGATCTCTCAGGCCTGGCTTGAAATAGCTTCGTGAAGGCGACTAAAAAATGACTTGACTTGCCAACAAATTAAAATAAATTTTAAAAGGTTTCAAGTCATTCTTCTTTTGAAAATAAAAATGTATTTTAATAATAATAATAATAACTTTCATTTATCAGATAAAAACCTCATTGAGATTTACAAACTCTTTTTCAGGAGGGACCTGGCAAGATAGCAGCACTGTTTACATTTACATTCAATCAGAGAAATCCATTCGTTTAGTTTTAAAAGCATCAAAGCATAAAAATAGTAAAAATTTATTAAATGAGTGTTTTTTCATTCAATTAATTTTGGCCTTGATGTCATGGAAAATAAAGGGTAATACAGAAATGAATAATAATAATAATAATAATAATAATAATAATAATAATAATCTCCCAATGTTAAAATAAAAAAATTTAAATATCATGAAAAAATGCCATGTTATTTTTGTCACTCATTTCAGAAAGTAAAATTCACATAGTAGTGTATATAGATTCATTATGCATAGAGTAAAATATTTAAAGCCTTTATTTCATGTAGTTTTGATGATTATGACTTACAGATAATGAAAACCCAAAATTCTGCCTCTCAGAAATTTAGAATATCATGAAAAGTTATAGTATATTCATAGAAAATTGAGTGGAAGGAAAAAAGTGTGGTAGGAAAAGTTGCAACAGAGATAAGTCCTTCCTTATTGCATATTAATTGGTGTTTACAGAAACAATAATAATAACAAAAATTACACCAGTTCTGAAGAATATAGAATAAATACACCATGTTATAATAGGATTGGTGGACTTGCCATTTATAATTGTCTCCTTCTATGCAATCTAGGATTGCAAATTTAAAAAAACATGCAAGTAGGTCTTCAATATCTTGTGTATCATTTCTAGCAGACGTTTTTGCATTAGTTTGGTGTGGTGTGCTTTAGTGAGTAGTTTAGTTACTTTTTTCTGTTGTGGTACTCAAAAAAAAGCAATAAAAACATGTCAGTCCTTGTCCTGATGCGAGTGGGAATCCAGTGTAACTGATTGGCCTACTTTTCATCTGACTGCAAGTAAGTGAGCGATGTCTGTATGATACAGATGTAGTTTTACCTTTTTTCTTGATTTTCGCTGATTGGTTGGTTGAATCAAGGTTAAGATTAAATGTTATTTTATTGGCTGGCACCTATAAACCGGATAAAATGGATGTCTGTTTCTGTTCCTGGAGATAGCAGTTGCTTTTACCACATTTCACACCTGCAGGGTTTTGCTCAGACATTTAGCTTAACGTTGCAACAATAAGGATGGCTCCAACTTTAGATAATTTCGTTGTGTATCAATTCTAGAAATGTAGACTGCTGCACAAAATAAGCCTCGCACAGAAAGATGTGCAACATGCAATATGGGTGTTTAAGAAAAGCAGAAGTAAGTCACAGAATTAGATGGCGGCCATCAGTAGACTGTATATGAACGTCAGGAAACTGAAAGTTCCCATAAAATCTCCAGGGAAGTACTATTAACTTCTGCATATTTACACACTTCCTGTAAAAGCAGGACCTAGGGAGCCTACTCCCCTTCCGAAAAGCCCACAGTGTACCCTAATTAGTCAGCTCCAGTGAAATGATCAAACGCTACCCACCATGCCCCAAAAGAAACAGCAACCCTCCCCTACAAGGCTACAGCTCAAAAATCAGCAGCAACAATTAGGAGCAGAGATCAGAGAGATAAGGGTGGCACAGACTGATGCTTAGTCATTTTCCTGGGTTTACCCTGGCAACAACACCAGATAACCACACAAACACAGTAGTCTGGGTGGCCAGTCGACGTTATTTAATATTTGTCTTTTGAAAAAAAAAAGGTGGGTTTTTTTTCTATATTAGATCAGACAAACAGCATAAAAAGATTTGGATGTTGATGTTGCAGAAAGTCACTCATCACTCTCCTTAGGTGGAAACCATTAACTGAAGATTTAGAACTTGACATGAAAGTTTTATGGAGACATTGAAACTTGTTTTATCGACTTCAAAGTGAAACAAGAAAAAAATACATGAGCTTTGGTTAGCAAAAACATAATAAAGCCCTCATATTCCTGTAGTTTACACGTTAGTCCCAGGAAATTTACAGACTAGATTCCTGAAAAGTTTCCTATACGTTTCTGGATAAGTACCTTATGTTAGTTTTTGGAAAGTAACTTGCAAGCTATGGATAATTTCTATAAATGAATATAATATTCCTTGAAAGTCACCACTAAATTCTGGAAAATAACCTTCAAGTTATGGGAAAGTAACTGGAATGTAATCTGCTAGTTTGTTATGCAACCTGCATGCTCCTTGAATGTTTTTTTATTATTATTATTATTTATTTCAAATATGTAAATGATACCTAGCTTCCCACTTATTTAAAAATAACATACATTTCACAATATCAAATAAAACTTAAAGCTGCAGGATGTAACTTTTACAAAAATATGTTTTTTTTCATATTTGTTAAAACTGTCACCATGTCGTTACAGTATAATGTGAGACGGATAATCTGTGAAAAGATGGAGCTCCTCCATCTCCTCCCTGAGCTGCCATTGGTCTAAAGAAATGCTCTGCTCCCGAACTGAAACAGCCAATCAGAGCCAGGAGGAGGGGCTTAGCGCTGTCAATCACCCTCGTGTACGCGCTGCTAAGTGTGCTGATGGTGGAGAAACAACTCACCGCTCCAGGAAAACTGTTTATCCACTGTCATTGGTGGCCATGCTAACTAGCCTTAGCATTAGCATCAGGCTATGTTGTGGTGAACCAGCTGTAGCGTAGCAGAGAGCAGGGGGAGTGTGTGAGCGGCGCGTACATGAGGATGATTGACAGTGCTAAGACCCTCCTCCTGGCTCTGATTGGTTGTTTCTGACTAAGTGGTGGATTTCTCCAGTTAGTACTGGGAGCACTGGGAGAAGGCAGAGGAGCTTGTCACAACATAATGATAATTTTAACAAAAAAAAAAAAAAAAAAAACAAAAAAAAAAAAACAAAAAAAAAAAAACTAAAAAAAGGCCATTTTACTATGAATAGCTAAAGGACTGCACTGGACTCTTTTTTTGTTTGTTTGTTTTTTCTTTTGCACATATCGTGTACATTCACTTTATTTTAACACCTGTATTTGATTTTTTTTTAATATCACAAAAAAAAGAGAAAATGAAATCACACATCCATTGCTTCATATAAAGTAGACAGCAAGTGTCCATGTTGCCATCTCTGTTTCAGGAGTTTGCAATAAAAAGTACTTAATCTATAGGAATTTAAAAAAAACCCCACGATATATCATGAGGTGCCTCTCGGGTCACTGATAGAGCTCTTTCTTTCAGCTGCAGGGTTGTGAGTTTGACTCCATACTTGAACCCCCTCCCCAAACAAGGTTAAGACATTAAACCTCCAGTTACTCACTGATCTGCGTATCTGAATGTGAATGTTTGTGCATGAATCTACAGTGAAATGCACTTCAAGTGGTCAGTATGACTTGAAAAGTGATGCATCAGAAACATCTAAATGTGAATCAAGTCTAAATGACTCACCCTCCCTCCCCCCACATACAGATAAAACCTTGAATGTTAGTGATCTCGTGAATAAAATCTTTAACCCAGCGTTTCTTCTTGAATGTGTCAAACAGGACTCCAGCCCTCATTCTTCCGTGGCAAGCCCTCCGTACACCCTAAACCCCCAGATAATCGGAGCGGAGGACGACTACTTTGACTATCAACAAGAGCAGGTATCTGAAAGAGATGTTTTAGCAACCTGTTTTACGTTGCACAGAAAACGAACCACACGATGCTTATCCGAGGAACTGATTTCTGTGCTCAGATTAACGGCGAGTGCAGCTGTTTTCAGAGTATTGACTTGCTTAAGTCTCGACCAGCTCATCTGGCAGTCTTCCTTCATCATGTGGTGTCCCAGTTTGAGCCTGCTCCTCTGGTACGTACATAAGCACAGATCACAGCCTCGCCTATGATTTTACCAGTGCAGTTATTTGCTCAGAACATTGACAATAATAATAATAATTAACAATAAAACAGGGACACTATATTAAATGGTAATTTATCCAACAAATTTATGATTTAGAAAAACTTGTGAGAAAGATATTTCTAAAGGATAACTAGTTATTTTCTACATGCTGACAAATCTCAGAACCTTACAGTTTTATCTCTCAAAGCCTTCCTGGCATGGAGAGGAAGAGAAAATTTAATTTCCTGTAACTTCTTGATGTTTATATATAATATCTTGTTTATATATAATATGTGTCCTAAAGACGTTCCAAGGAACTTCATGAAGAAGCTGCAATGTTGACTTTGTTTCAAAAGTGTTAATTTTCCATCCATATGCTGATTGTCAAAGTCCAAAAGGGTCACAATTCAACAAACTAAACAAGTTAATAAAGCAATACTTATTTGTGTAATATTTTTAATAAAACTGTAAATACACACGTTCAACAATAAATAATTTATCGATAATCAACATTTAATCAATTTATTAAATACTTAGTTAAGTAAATGTGAAAAAAAAATCATTCAAATTTGTATTCGCTGCTTGTCAAAGTCTTATATAAATACACATTTGTCATTTTTTTCTTGAATAATTTTAATTAATTTATTTCATAAAACTGTGTTGCAGAATATTTTGAATTTCTGTCAGCCTAACCTATTGAAGTGGGCAGATCTAACTCAGATTTATACAAGGTGATTAGTCTGCAGTTAAACTGCTGTGACGTTTGACCAATCTTAGGGTCTATTTGATGTGCCAGTTTGAATATGGCACAGAAAATAAATGATTACATAAATACCTAAATAAAATTATATATGATTTGTGTTATGTAATATTTTCAAGTTTTAATTGTGTATTTAATAAATTGTGGCATGTTAAAAAAATTACAGCTATTTTAATGCAAAGCATTTTAATATTTATGTATTTATGACCATTTTGGCCTTCCATAATTAATACAGGACATTTTATTGTCCTGTATTGTGATGTGCAACATGACCTGATGATGCTTAAACAGAAAAAGGTGCACATAATGAAACCAAATCCTGGTGTATAAATATTCCCTTGATAGCAGTTTAAAGTCAGTAAAAAAAAAATAGCACTTCAAACTAAAACACATTAACAAAATTAAAACTTTTTCTGTACACATATTTAAAACGTAAGTATTTTACTACAAATGAAAGTGTGCCGTATATTAAGCCTTGCGGGACACCATGATTAATAGAGAAATGCTGTTTTCTGACAGAATAATGTGTTTTTATGTTGAGGCTGCAAAATAGAATAAAATAAAATTCATACAGTGATTCTTCCCCCGTCAGCTTTGTTATCTCTACGCTGAAATGCACAAACAAACCAGCTCCAAGGAGAGTCGACGTTTCTTTATGGAGTTCCACTCCCTCTTCATGGACAGAACAGCAGTAAGTTTGATCTCTGTTCTCCTTTTTTTCAGTTTTCTTTCTCTGTTTCGTTGACGTAATTCTTACTCTTTCATGTCTTTGTCTTTTCCAGAATCTAAAAGTACCAGTTCCTGAAACAATTGCAGCAGAATTAGGTAAGGGAACCGAAAATGAATACTTTATCCACACTATATTTTCCCTGTTTATAGATACTCAGTATTGCAGCTAACATCTTGTTTTTAGAGATACACAGTGCCATTAAAAAGTATTTGCCACCTTACAGATTTCCTTCTGTTTTTGCATTTTTGTCAGTCAAATGTTTGAGATCAGATCAGCTAATTTTAGAACAATGCCCCCTCCCCTCTATTTGTGAATAGATATGGGGCACAGTTCTATTTGAAACCCCACTGGCTGACGTTTCCAAAGCAGCCAATCCAGGAGCTCCAGTCATTATCATTGGAACTAATTGGTTGCACTAAAATCACTAATTTTGTGGCGCTTCTTTGAAGATATTTGCAAGGAGTTTTGCTATATTTTTGGCTCATTTAATCCCTTCCAAAATCTACATATAGAAGAAAAAAGATGAGCAAAAAAAAATAACAAGCAGACAGATTGGACACACAAACATTTTCATTCTTTAAAGAACTTAAATACCTCGATTTTTGTTAACTCGCCACATTGATCACGAACTATAATGACATGAAGTAAGGCTAAGGCAGAAGAGTAGTAGAAGAAATACTGCCACCTGCAGGTGAGAGTTAGCCATCACTTAAACCCAATGTTTTTGACCATTTTGTGGGGGGAGGACTTGCAATAAACCCACAATTATGCAAAAATGTGAGGATCTGTTGATTTTGCATGAATTTCCACGATTGTGGAATCGTAACTAACTGGAATGTTTGTAATTGCCCCCTTGGTAAATCATGAATTAACTGTTTTTGGATGCACGTCGACCACTGCTCGATAGCGTAACTCAGCTTTACAAATGTGTGATTTATTTGCAATATGGACACGGAGTGTGATGGGTCTCATCTGCTCTGGCTGTTGGTGATGGTTTGCTGCTGTGTTGTTGCAATAAAAGTCTCCAATAGCGATGTCCCGATCCAATCACATGATCAGAAATCGGGCCCAATCACGTGGTTTCAGGTTAGCTCGGAATCAGGCGTTACATCCTGATTAGGGATTGGATATTTATGTATAATTATTCTAAACCCAAATAAGAATAATAACAGTTAGGATCTACCGTTTTGTGGCAGTACAGAGTCCAACTGTCTCGAAAAACCAATGCGTGGCATTTTCCAGCAGTAATGCCGTAAAGTGAAGCAAAACACGGCATCAGGTTGAAGTGGGAGCACTGTTGCTAACTTAGCAACGTTGTCGCTAATTTTAGCGACTTTTCAGACCCCTCTAGTGATTTTTTTTTCTTTTAAAAAAGTGTCTCGTGACAAGTCTAGCAACTTACTCTGATTTGTTGGAGACTCTGGCAACAAAACAGGAAAGTACTGATAGTACTGCAGTTACAACGAGCAGTGAGAGCTGCTGTAAGCCCCTCCCCTCTCAGAAGTACTTGCTGGCGGTCAGTTTGACTGACAGCGGCCTCATCATGCAGCAGCCTGCAGTAGAGCAGAGAGGAGACCCACTACACTCCGTTTCCACATGGCAATGGAATCACAGATGCGCAAAGCTGTTGGTGATCCCACTCTGAATTATGGTAAATATAATGTAGACATAGCTATTCATGTTGCTTTTTTTTTTTCTTTTTCCAAAACTGTCGCACCAAAATAAATCCCTGCATTTTATTCACATCCTCAGTGTTCTGAAAATGATAAATAAGGTGGATAAAATAAAAACCAAGGGACATCCTGGATCTGTTTCTTCACTCTTCTTCATTTTTTAAATTTATTTTTTTATTTTTGGAATGTCAAATCAGGACCCGGTGTTGGCCGATACTCAAAATCAATGGACTCAGATTTGGACTCAGGGGCAAAAAAAACCTGATCGGGGCGTCCCTAGTCTCCCAACAACAGAAAAAAGTCGCTAAATTTATCACTAGTTAGTTTTTTGATAGAAAGTTGCTAAATATAGCGACAACGTTTAAAAGTAAGCAACAAAACTTACTTAGACCACAGCCCCACTTCCCCACTTCTCATCCCCACACTTGGCCTGTCCTTCAGCATCTCCTGGCTCCGCCCACTTTGCTGGAATTCTTTAAAAATTGGTCTGGGGGCGGGGTTGTGCTTTCTCATGGGCGGTTAGTTACACTTTGATGAAATCTGTTGCCTCTATTGGATCAGTTTACTTTCTTCCTAAATGTTTTCACATTTTCTAACCTCACCAGTGCTAACAGTGAGAGTCAAACCTGACCGACATGGGTGTCGCACCCGTGGGGGTGAGCGTCTTAACACCCACACTTTTTTTGGTGAGATGGTTAAAACACCCTCATGTTTCATGCAGTTTTTCTCAAAAACTGCATTTCTGTGGTGTCTTTGTGCCACCAATCTGAGTGTGGGGTGAAACTGATGTGAGCACATATGTCTATGTAAACAAACAATAATTAGTGGGATTCCAGCTCCTTACATATGGAACACCAAGAAGGCCAAAAAGGCATGAAATTTCATGTCTTTCACTCACAAAGAATGTTGTTAACACGCAAGCAACTACGTTCACAACTTAAAGCGTACGTAAATGAACCACACCATCAGCAAATGACAGACAGATCGTTTTCATCCAATCAGCATATTCCTTGGATGAACAAGAACCAATCACAACCAATGAGTCAAAGTATTCCAGGAAGTGACAGAAATAAAACAAAACTTTAGGATTAAAGAAAAAACACAAGAGAACATGATACACTTGAATTTTGTAGCCTAATAATATGTAGTTAAGCATACAAATACGCTTACTCTATGCATTTCAGGTAACATTTCTACATTTCTTGAGCTACTATGTGATGTAATGCCCCACCACAATCCCTTCTCAGTCAACTCACATCCCCCATACTTTTTGAAAACCTTGCTACAGCACTGCTGATCAAGGTGACTTGATGGTTTTTGTTGGTTGTTTGTGCTTTAGAGAAGCGACGCCTGGAGCTGATCCCAGAGGAGCTGTGCAAACAGTACACTCAGGTGTTACAAGATTCACTTCTGTCAGACCTGCTCAAGAACCTGGAGGACTTCAGGTGACAGCCAGAGGAGAAATTATAAGGTTTTCCTCAGAGATATGTGTCCGAGTCTGTTGGAAGGAATTAAACTGGTCGTCTTCTGCAGGCAGAAGCGCAGCATGGGTCTGACGCTGGCTGAAGACGAGTTGTCCAAGCTGGACTCGGAGCGAGGGAAGGACCAGCCGGCGTTGGAGAAGGAATGCTCCTGTGCAGAACACATCCTCACCAAGATTGAGGATATCCTGTGAGTGTCTGAGTGCATCCGCTAGAAAAAACACACTCATTTATCTCCTGGCATTAATGTGTGTGTGTGCCATTGCAGGTCGACTACTCAAGCCTCAGAAGAGGAGAAGTGGTGAGAAGAGGGACTTTTTCTCTTCACACATCATTAGTCAACTGCAGTGGCAGTCAGATAAATCTGTTTTCGAGAAGTGTTTTAGTTTCTGTTCTGCTTTTTAATTTCTAATTGAATCGTTTCAAATTTTATTTTGTTGCACAGTTGGGCTTCTATGATTAGTCAAATTAATTGTGATGAATCGATTATTGAAATAATCGTAAACTAGTTTAGTAATTGATTCATCGTTAACTGGGGTATACAGCCTAAAAAAGGCCATCTGCTGAAAAACAACACACCCAGAGCAGTAATTAAGCCAAAACTGTACAAAATATATAAACATTTTGCATTTAACATAAAAAAACAACTTTGTCTGTAAATATGTTCTACTCAAAACTCCTCAAGTGGCAGTTTTAGCTTCAAATTCACAAAAGGAAAGTTTTATTACTGCATTTTAGGCAGTAAAGTATTTATTTTCTTATTTAAAAAAGGAATTTAATCATTTGCCTCTTGTAATGTATTTCTAATTTTGTGTATATATATATATATATATAAAAAAAGCATTAGGTTAAATTAAAAATCTGCAGAATGTACCAATTTTTTTATTTGATTAATCGTCAGAATAATCGATAGAATAACCGATTACTGAAATAGTTGTGAGGTGATTGGAATAAGACATTTTTTCCCATATTACAAGCTAAAATATCTTTTTCCACTGGCAGATTATTTCACTTATAACCGGAACTTTTTCGTCAATATTAAGGAATTATTGACTCAAAACAAGCTCCTATATCAGCTGAAAAGTTACTTGTAAGTTAGTTTTGTCTTATTTCAAGTATATTCAAGATATTTGCACTAAAAACTAGACCAAAAATACTTTGTAAGATTTTGTGTTTTTGCCGTGTACAACATCTCAGTCAGAAAACCTTGAGAGGTTTCAAATGGCCAATCTGAGGTGTTCTGTTTCTAAAACTCCCAGAAAGTTCCACCTTTGTTTAAGCCTTGAACTCTGACCTCAGGTGAGAGAAATGAGGCCTGCAGAGCCTTAGATGATGTCCTGGGTCCTTCTGAGACCTCCAGGGCGAGTTGTCGATGCACTTTTGGAGTAATTTTGGTAGACTGGGCGCTCCTGGGAAGATTTCCCACTCTTCCATATTTTCTCCATTGGTGGATTACGGTATGATGTCAGGGTTCCCCCTCGTGTATTATAAGCCTGGCGGGCCACCAGGCTTTACATGTTCCCCTACCAGGCTAAGAGTTGTTTGTTTATTTATTTTAAATAGATTTTTTTTAATACACCAGTAACAGTGATATCTAAGACGGGTTAAGCTAGGTTTATTGCTGACACACTGAACTGAGCGCGAGGGGGTGTGTACTAATATGCACCGTTCCCACCCCTGCTTGTCGATCTCCTTCATTGACAACATGCCGCCATGTCGTGCACCTCAGGATTTTTGTATCTCGCAGATCGCGCTCCACCTTTTTATTCAGAATGATCTATTTGGAGGCAGGTTCGCCTGTACCGCCATTTGTATGATCTCTCTATGAAGGCTATTTGCATCAAGTGTATGTAAATGAACCAGCCAAACACAGACAAGTCTTCTTTATGCAATCAGAGTACTTCTTGTAAATACTGTATTCACTTTGATAAATAACAATCAATCACAACCAGCAGATCAAAATATTGCAGACATCAATAAACAAAACAGTAGGATTTGGAAAAATACAAGAAAACTTAATTAACTTTATTTAGTTAAGCATAGATATGCTTACTCATCATTGTCCATTTTAGGTAACATTTTTCACATTTATTTTACTTTTAAATGTGACCAGCTTTACATAACCTGTTTTAAGATCCACTGGCTGGTTACTTAATTAGGATTTAACTGAAAAAAATTTATATTCATTTGAACTGTATTTTATTGTTTGCCTTTTTAAGACTCTCTAGTTGGTGTTTAAGTATTGTCAATAATGTCTTCCAGTAACATAATTACCGAGTCATCTTTTCAAATTTCCGGCCAACTTAACATTTTTTAACACAAAAACACGGTGGGCCACTGGTCGACTGCCCTAGCATCCCTACCACCGGATTTAGCTAATTTTCTGTGGGAAACTCTGGATGTGTTGCACTTTTGCCTACTTCATGTTGTCATACAGGTCCTAGTGGAGGTGTCTGTCTATCTCAATCCTTACTTGAAATCAGGGTGTTGTAGTTACTCTGCTTTCCTTTGTCTGATCTGAAACATTTATATGTCAAAACTGTAAACACAGATAAAAATGAAATCTGGAGGGGTACGAATATTTTTTCACTGTGCTTGATGGCATATACTATCTGAAATTGTGTCTTCTGTTTAATTTGTGCAGCCAAGCTATGCAGTATGTGATTCTGACCTATATGAAGCACCTCGGGGTGAAAGTGAAGGAGCCTCGCGGTCTTGAGCAGAAACGTGCACGCATCAATTTCCTGCCCAAGATTAAGGTGCAACCTCATTCCTCCTTATTCTCACAGTTTTCACTGTTCCCCGAGTAGAAAGGGAATTCGCCTTTTCAGGCGACGCTTTTACAATCCATTTTACTGTCACTGTTTTTTTTTATTGCTTTTAACATAGAGAGGTACCAAACCTGAAAAGGATGGTGACGAAAAGCCGAAGAAGCCCCGGTTTCCCAACATCCTTGTTCCTCCCCGGCGTTTGAGCAGAGTGGACTCAACTTCACGTAAGGAAAAACTCCTGCTAAGCTTTGACTGACTCCTGACTGCCTGATATGCAACCAATTATGGCTTCCCCCTCTGCATATGGCTGACATATTTCTTACAACTAAAACCAGCAAAAAAAAAAAAAAAAAAAAGAATCCAAAAGCATACTTTGAGGTGAAGGCACAACTATTGTCATCTCGAGTCATTTCACTTCAGTCACAGATGCGCTCCAATTGATCCTAGTTATTAAACAACGCATCAAGTTCAGTTCATTATTAAAAGTAATTTAAAAAAGCATTGAGTCATTGACTTGCAGCATTCACTCCTCCTGGAAGAGCACGCGTCAAAAATAGACAGTCGCATGTATTGGGTTGTTGACTTTACAGCAATCCCTCATACCGGGCATGCACGTAGCCACAGTGGAGAGGAAGAACTCCCATTTAACAGGAAGAAACCTCCAGCAGAACCAGAACCTGCATTTGCCCTGACCGACTGGAGGTTTGAAAAGACAAAACAGATTATATAAAAAAAGAAACAGAAGAGCTGATGTAGGAGTACTTTCTATGTTAATGAAAAGTACACTCTACCTCCCCTTACTCCCCACTCATCCGACTGGGCAAACATCTCTCTGCCTTTAACTGAAAGCTTTATGAAGAAGGAAAGTTTTAAGCCTAGACTTATGTTTTTTATATATATATATATATATATATATATATATATATATATATATATATATATATATATATATATATATATGTAGATAGATAGATAGATAGAGAGAGATAAAGAGATTGTTTCGTTGGTACAGCCAAAATAAAAACTGAATAACTTTCACTAATAACTGGACAGCACAACTGTGATAATAGATATTTTATTAATATTGTATTTAATCAAATTTATAAAACTGTTATACAATCATTGATTTATTTTGATTCAGTTTATTTACATTATTTATTTTCTATTTTTACAAAATAAGTTATGAAACATATTTACTAATTCTATAATGTTTGATTTCTGTTATTTGTTTTTTGGCACATTTAGCCTTCCACAGTTTGTCCTCCCACTTTTTCTTGCTTCTTTAATTGTGACCAGTCAGGTTCTTAAACCATTCCACCATCTGGATAACACTGAATTTCTCTGCATCTGTTTAAAATGAAATTAATATTTTATTTTTTCATACACAGTTAAATTTTGTCTTTCATGTCAATTTTTTAAAATTCTTTTTTAACATTTTTTTGTTTTTTGGCACTTTTGGCCTTTCATATGATGTTCCCTTTGTTTTAAATTACATCCCTTCATAAATATATACAAAAATGTTGCAGTTCTGCACATTTATGACTTCTCTGCTCTGGAGTTTGCATGTGTTGTTGTTATTTCTCCGTCCAGTGGGTAAAGCTGTTGAGCTCAATAAGCAGCGCTCTCCAAAGTTTTCTCAGCCGGCCTTCATCATCCCCGAACCGCCCGACCATCCTGCCTCAAACCCTGGACGAAGCCGAGCGAATCAGCTCAGCCAGGGGTCAGACACCAGCTCCCAGTCTGTTGTTTCTGTCGCCTCTTTGGGTCCCAGCTCCGCCGATTCGACTGGACAAGAAACAGACTCCAGTAAGATTTCCGTGTTTCTTGCTCGTTGGCGGGTTTGAAAAGTCATAATTTTCTGGCTTTAAAGGGGCGGTATGTAAAAATGACTTTTTTGAGCTTTACATCATGTTATAATGTTATTCGCTCATCAAAAACATTCCTGGACTGTTGCCTTGATTCTTTCATGCATGTTTGAGAAATCCTTTAATCTCCATGGCAACCATTCAGCTGTGGAAAACGCCTGGATGGATAAAAGCTCCGCCTTCGAGGTGTGGCTCCTCCTTGGAGCTGCAGTTTCTAAGCTTCCGAACTTCCGCCTCACAGAGCGACTTCGCGACTCCCCCACTCAGCTCCTTCAGACCAGCTAGCAGCAATTAGCAAACACCTGGTGGAACTGCGTCTCTGCTGAGCTCATTATACAAGCTAGTTCTCAGCGAAACGCTGGTAAAAACATTGTTAAAGGGTTAATAGAGGAGTGCTGTTGTGATAACTTCCTCAAGGCAGAGTTCAGAAAGAGCAGGACTTTCTTAAAGAGACAGAGGCCCAATTTCAAGGCATTAAATTACGAAGTCAAATTTCTTTTAAGTCATTTTTGATATAGCCAGCATTTTATAACAACTGAAGGTAACATAGTTACTGGATTAAGCTGTAAAATGATTCTATGTGCCTGGAAAATACATAATACTGCCCCTTTAAGGTACTGAGCTCTGTTTAATGAAAAACTGTGATGTTATTTAACAGAACAGATGAGCTGAACAGTATGTAGAGAAGCTACAAACCCAATCTGAACCGCAGGTTTTCATGCTTTCTATTGTTTTAAAACCCTTTACCCTGCAGGTGTCTCTCCATCCTGCATCCAGCCAAGACTCAGTGATGGTCTGCAGTCTGGAGAACACCAGGACGGCCCCTCTAGTCCAACCAGCACTCAGTTTGACTTCAGCCCCTCCACTCTGGACCACAGAGAGGACGATCAGGATGCCTTCAGGTAAGTAGAGCTTTCCCCTGAGCAACCCCTAAAGGATCAGGCATTCAGCAGCTCTTTCGTTGTAGTTTTCACATATTATAAGTTAAAATATCTTGTCCCACTGGCAGATTATTTCACTTATAACTAGAACTTTTACATCAATATTAAGGAATTATTGACTTAAAACAAGCTCCTATATCATGTTGAAAAGTTACTTGTAAGTTAGTTTTGTCTTATTTCAAGTGTATTCAAAATATTTGCACTAGAAACTGGACCAGAAAAACTTGGTAAGATTTTGAGTTTTTGCGGTGTGTTTGAAGTATTTTTTTAGCTGCAGATGCATTCTGTGCTACAAAGGATCAAGCTTTCATTAAAGGAATGCTATGTTGTTGCGTTTTAGGCAATAAAATGTTTATTTTCATATTTAAAAAGGAATTTAATTATTTGTTTGTTTGCATTTTTTGATGTATTTTTAATATTGTTCAAAATAGGCTTAAGTGGTTAAATGAAAAAGCTTCAGGATGTGCCTTTTTTTAATTAAATTACTCGATTAATCATCTGAGTAATCAATAGAATACTCGAATAATACTATTTATGATTAGCAACTCTCACAAAACCTTAGAAATGTCTTTGTAACCATTTCCAAACTATTTATTTTGTTTCTAACCTGTTCTTAAATTTCTTTACGTCAGGGAATGTTGCTTTTTGAGTCTTTTAGCCTACTTCATGTTGTCAAACAGGTTCTATTTAAGTAATTTTGTGATTTTACAGGTCTGGTAGTGATCAGTAACGGGGTAAAACTGAAAAGGTTATAAATATTTAATCTGCAAAAGTTTTCTTCTTGAAAAGTTTTCTCTAATTGTATCTGACCGGCAACAGGATGGAAGTTCAGCCTGCGGTGAGTTCAGCTGACATCCAAAGCGAGGACGACCAGGCAGGAGAGGTGGAGAGTGAGGAGGACCCTCTGAACTGGCAGAGGCTCGTCAGTCGAGGCGTCTTGGCGAGTCTCACTTCAAAGGAAATCAAACGCCAGGAAGTCATCAATGGTGAGGCGACAGCATTTTCAACAGGGATGCACGATATATCGACATTAACATCGGTATCGGCCGATGTTTGCAGTTTTTTAACATATCATATCAGCATCGGTACCAGAAGCAAAACCGGACCAAAATTAATAACCGATGTTTGTTTCCATCATGTTGCCGTTTGTGTTTCTAGAGGGGGAGGAGGTTGGTCATGTGGTATCTGTTTGGTCATGTGACAGTGCTGTCCCAAGGGATTGTGGGTTGTTTAGCTGAAGCAGAGAAGCGATGTCAGTGGTGCAACCATTTTTTCACGCTGATGAAGTTGTCGCGAAATGTATATAATATATATATTAGGACTGAAACGATTAAAGGGGACCTATTCTGCAAAATTCACATTTTGCACATCTTAGTTCTTCCATTTGGGTTTCAGTTGCTTCTAAGAACAGCCCAAGCACTTAAAAATACCACCCAGCTGGTTTTTAGCCACAAGTTCATGATTTTTGGTGTCTGGAAAATGTGCTGTTTCAAAAACCTTCCGAATGTAATCTCACACCGCGCCGTTATCTAGCAACCCCAGCCGAGCTCAGCCCCTCACCTAGCAACCCAAGCGGAGCTCCAGCATGATTGGTCAGCTGGTTTTACCGCTGTACAACGGCAGCTGGAAAAGACAAGTGATCTGTTGTTGACTTCCCGTTGAGAAGACTGATCCTAATCTGTTCAAGGAAGCATAATAGGTCACCTCTAATCGGATTAATCGCAATGAATTGATTATTGAAATAAGCGAAAACTGTACAAAAATTATACATTTTGCATTTAAGATAAAAAAAAAAACATTGCCTGTAAATATGTTCTACCCAGAACTCCCAAAGTGGCAGTTTTAGCTTCACCTGGCACAAATTCTATAGAAAAACCTTCTATTAAACACCTTTTGTTACAAATGGTCAAGCGTTCACTAAAGGAATGCTATATTATTGTATTTTAGGCAAAAAAAATTTCTTACTTAAAAGAGGAATTTAATTATTTGTTTATTTGCATCTTTTAATGTATTTCTAATATTGTATGAAAAGGTGGTTAAATGAAAAATCTTCAGAACGTGCCATTTTTAAAATTCAATTACTCATCTGAGTAATCAATATGATACTCGATTACTAAAATAATCGTCAGCTGCAACCCTATTTATGATCAGCGGCTCTCACAAAGCCTTAGGAATGTCTTTGTAACCATTTTCCAACTATTTATTTTGTTTCTAACCTGTTCTTGAATTTCTTTACATGATACGTTGCTATTTTTTTTATCTGATTAATCGTCAGAATAATCGATTAGTAAAATAATCGTTAGCTGCAGCCCTAATATATTGCTTATCAGCCATAACAGGAATATCAATAATGAATATTAATATCAGCCTAAATTTTCATATTGATGCATCCTTAATGCCACCGATCCAAAACGCAGCCTTTTCATTTCCCAGCCTAACTCAGTTCATGTTTCCATCTTTTAGAGCTGTTCTACACTGAGCGTGCTCACCTGCGCATGCTGAGGGTGCTGGACTGTGTCTTCTGCCAGAGGCTGAGCAGAGACGGCATCCTTCCGCCTGACGACATAAAGCACATCTTCATTAACCTGGAGGAAATTATTCAGCTACATGGTAATGTCACTGTATTACATTAGAGGCTTCCTGGTGACTTGACTTGATTCAGCAACTCTGCTTGCTAAGAAATATCTGAAACCTTAAAAACGTGTAAATATCGAGAGTCTATATACAGATTATACAGCTTTATGTGATCTTGGGCTTAATGACTTCGTTTCAAATTTCAAATTATTGCGTTATCCTGAAGCTGTTATCTGGTGTTGGAACCTACCGGATCTAAACGCCCTTCTCCTCTTGGAGTTCATTCCTCCTTTAATTATCAAAACCTTTCCTCCAAACTTGGGCCAAGTTTGGAGAACCTTTAAAAGGCAGCATTATGTAAAATCCAATTTTTTGTGCTTTACATCATGTTATAATGTTATTCCCTCAATAAAAACATACCTGGAGTGTTGCCTTGATGCTTTCATGCAGGTTTGAGAAATCCTTTAATCTCCCGCGGCAACCATTCAGCTGTGCAAAACACCTGGATGGACCAAGCGCCGCCTTCGAGACGCAGCTCCTCCTTGGAGCTGCAGTTTCTAAGCTTCTGTGCTTCCGCCTCACAGAGCCCCCTTCCCCTGCAACTTCCCCACTCAGCTCCTTCAGACTAGCCAGCAGCAATTAGTAAACACCTGGTGGAACTGCGAATCTGCTGAGCTCATGATACGAGCTACTTCTTAGTGAAATGCTGGTAAAGACGTTCTTAAAGGGGTAATAGAGGAGAAATGTTGTGATGACTTGCTGAAGTGGGAGTTTCAGAAAGAGCAGGAGTTTCTTAAAGAGACAGAGGCCCAATTTCAAAGCGTTAAATTACAAATTCAAATTTCTTTTAAGTCATATTTGATAAATACAGCATTTTTGTAACAACTGAAGGTAACATAGTTACTTGGTTGTGCTATAAAATAGTTCTATGTGGCTGGAAGACGCATAATACTGCCCCTTTAAATTAGGTGCCATGATAGTCATTTAGATGAAGCTCGACCTTCAGTCAGCTGACAATAATCTGAATATTCATTCTCAGTTTCTTTCAGAATGATTGATATTGTTTTTTTATTTATTTCTTGAATTAATCATTAAGACATATTCGTTTGATTCCTAATAAGAAACATATTGACTGATTGAATGAGCAAATCTAATTTGTAAGATTGAGATTTATGAGAAATATCTTTCACAACACTGTTAAAGTGGTCTCGATCAACATCAGCTCATGTTTTCTGAAGGTTCTTGAATGTTTTTCTTTGGTCTTTGGCTCCTTCTGCTTTTTAGTCCAGCTGTTGTACCCAAACTTGACCGCATATCGTGGAGTTTGTGCACATAATCACGACAACAATGAGGTCTCCTCTCACTGTGTTTTGCAGTTTCCATAACAGAGCAAATGACAGCCATCAGGAAGAGGAATGAGACCTCGGTGATTGGTCAGATTGGAGATGACCTCCTGGCGTGGGTAAGACTGGCCTTCATTGTGTTAGTGCCGTCCTTCAAAAGGTTATTTTTCAGTTTACTTTTTATTTAAAATGAGCAGAGATCTTAGACACTTCCTCCTATGAGAAAGTCCTGAATATGATTTCCTTTGGATTTTTTTCAGTCTTTACTGGTAAATATTTTCTTACAATTCACATTTATTATCATTTCATAGTGGTGTCTTTAGCTTAGTGGCTTTATAAAAACCTTTTTGACAGACAAGTGTTGAAGATTAGAATTTATTGTAAATACTAGGGAAGTAACGGTACATGAATTCATATCTGGTGCAGCCCATTTGGTTCGGTATATGTGGTACCAAACCGAATACAGTGCTGTTATATCCCTGAACACATGCAGAATGTTTATGTCCAGAATTAAGGCTATCTTCACACATATCCGACTTTTTCACAGCAGTCTGAATGGCCCAATTACGATCTTTTCACCCCCCAAAAAACCCGATTTGTGCCACTTCCAAATGTGGCGCTAAAACTGAACACGTATCCAATACTTTTGAAAGCATCTGCAGTCAGAACGGTCGATTTGTCTGACTTTTACGTCACTGACGTGAGACATGCGTCATAATTCTGCACCAGAAGAAGCCAGATAGCGTAAACAATGGCTTAAAATTAGAATTTTGAAAAGTATGAAAGACATTTGTGTCACAATCCCACCACTCCTGGTTCGACTATCCAAACAGGCTTTCCTACGGAAGCTGCAGTTAACGCTCCACAAAAGGCCGTTGCTGTTCGTTGTGCTGTCGTTTTCATAGCTTCCTTCGTCTTGTTACGACGTTGTGACGATACAGAGCGCTGCTGTGTGACGTCAGTGTTCTTCTTCTGGGGTCGTAAAGTGTTCACACAGAAGTCTGACCGCTGTCGCGTTTAATTAGTAGCAGGAACGACCACACAAAAAACATCGGATTTCAGGAAAAAGAAGAAAACCTTTAGGTTTTTGAAAGTACTGTAGAAAATCAGGACTGGAACTTGTGCTTTCTGGAGAGGATCCTTTACGTTCCAGAATGTAAGCGCTTCAGTTGCAAGATTGACGCCTTTAAGGATTAGAAACAATGTGAACACTGCAAAAACACAAAATCTTACCAAGTATTTCTGGTCTAGTTTCGAGTGCAAATATCTTGAATACGCTTGAAATAAGACAAAACTAACTTACAAGTAACTTTTCAGCAGATATAGGAACTTGTTTTAAGTTAATAATTTAATATTGATGAAAAAGTTCTAGTTATAAGTGAAATAATCTGCCAGTGGAACAAGACATTTTTCCCATATTATATATTAAAATGTCTTGTACTACTGGCAGATTATTTCACTCATAACTAAAACTTTTTCATCAAAATGAGGGAATTATTGACTTAAAACCAGTTCCTATATCTGCTGAAAAGTTACTTTTAAGCTAGTTTTGTATTATTTCAAGTGTATTCAAGATATTTGCACCAGAAATACTTGGTAAGATTTCATGTTTTTGCAGTGTAAGTTCCAGAAAGTAACTTCTAAGTCCCCTGACTTGTCCAAAGTGCAGTCCGGGGGCCAGTTGTGGCCCTTTTTTTTTCTGGCCCACAACTGCAGTTCAAGAATGATACAAATTTATTAAACTTTTTTATTGTTAATCACGGTAAAATTATCATTTTCATTCAATGGAAAATGTTAAGTACAACACAAAGTATTCGTCTTGTATTATTAACCAAGCTAATATTTTAAGTAGAACTACGTTTATCTAGAGACTTGTACCAAAAAGCCGAATTTGCTGCACCCAAATCAGCTTTTACTAAATTTATAGAACTTGGCTAAATATAGCAGCATTTTGAAAGAAAGTGATCCTGTTTTTATAACTGAGAATAAATCTGTTAAATTGAGCCTAAAAGAGTTTAAAACTAAATTACTTTCTTTTAATGCAACATATGATAAATAACATACCTTTCCTACAAAAAAATAAATTAAAAAATGGACTATGTTATTTGCTTGTTTTGTTTTTTTTATTTTTTTCTCTTGGCCCGTGGGAACTTTTGACTCAACGATTTTGGCCTGTGTGTCAAAATGTTTGGACACCCCTGATCGAAGTAATGTGAAAGTAACCTTTACGTCCTGAAAAAGTGATCTAAGATGCAGGAATAATGTAAAAGTTTTTTAAAGTAGCTCCACTGAAGTAAATTTTAAGTTCTTGGAAAGTTCAGGATGTATCATGCAGTTTTTTTCCTTTTGTTGTAAACCCAATAGACCCATTTTTCCCCCCCTATTTGATGTTTTGCCTTAAGTTTTAGGACAAACCACCGAGATTCCCATTAAAAAAAAAAAATAAAAAAAATAAAAAAAATGACGGTATGTTGCATGCAGCCACATTAAATGATTCAAAAGTAAATTTGTGTTTTAGTTCTGCGAGGAGGAAGAGGAGAAGATAAAAAGAGCAGTAGGAACGTTCTGCAGCAACCAGCCATCCGCACTGGAGCTCATCAAGACCAGGCAGAAAAAGGACCAGAGGTTCAACCTGTTCATGCAGGTCAGCACAACATCGTCGCCACAGTGGTTTCCCGGGGAGCTCGTTGCAGGTTTTTTTTTTTTTTTTTTTTTTTTTTTTTTTTTTACCAATCTTTGATTTACAGGAAGCTGAGAGCAACCGCTTGTGTCGCAGGCTGCAGCTGAAAGACATCATTCCTGTAGAAATGCAAAGAGTGACGAAGTACCCGCTCCTGCTGGACAATATTGCAAAATACACTGGTATAAATATCATTTTATTTTTTTTTATTATTAAAGGAGAACTTCAACTTTTTGATTCTTTCTTTGTTAAGTTATTTTGGCTCTTTCTGCAGAGAATGGTGAAGAGAGGGAGAAGGTGAAGAAAGCTGGAGAGTGCTGCAAGAAGATTCTCAACCACGTCAACCAGGCCGTGAAGGAGGCTGAAAACAAACAGGTCCACACATTAGAATATTCATGAAGCATATTCAGTAGTAAGCAGTTGTTAAATCTATTTGTGAAGTGACCCCTCACTGTTTGCAAAGTAAAAGTCATGTTTTCACATTAATTTAACCGTAATGTTCGTCTGGCTTTCACCGAATCAGTACTGCCTTTTACTTTACTTGTATGGTTTGGTCTTAATTGTGATCTGAAGCCATTTCAGCTTCAAGCTTAAATCCAGATTAACTGGATTTATGCTTCACTGAAGGACTGTTACCTTTTTGTACACAAACGTTCAGGCTCAAGGTCCAAAATGACTATTTAGAGTCCCAAAGTATAGAATATGTTATGTTTGTTTTGTAACTGGACAAAAAAAATTAGTTGTATCAATTATTTTGTGTGTATATATATATATATATATATATATATATATATATATGTATATATATATAATTATTTATTATTAATAATATTTTTAAATAATTATTATATATGTATAAAAATTTATTTATTAATTATTTATAGAATTTATTATTTATAGAATTTATGCAATTATTTTTTAGATTATATATATATATATATATATAATCTAATAATATATATATATATATATATAATAAAAAAAATAAACAACAAAAAGGTTCTACACTTTGCCAAAATACATTTTATCTACCAGTGTGACTACACTGGCTGAAGTGTAACTGTTACCAAACCGGTTCTCTGACTTTTAATGAGTTCTGTTTTATCTCAACAGAGACTGGTGGAGTATCAGCGAAGACTCGACGTCTCGTCTCTGAAACAGAGTGAAAACCCGGTGATCCTGGAGCTGAGGGTAAGAAACTTTTACTGAATGAAAAAAGGTCTAAACATTGATGGATTTTTAGCCATAAAACTATCAGTCCTTCTTTTCTTTGTACTCGAAAGCAGGCCTGTTTTACATCTGCAGACTCCACTTACTTTTGGAGCTCCACAAAGCTCTATCTTGGGCCGTTTTTCTTTTTTCTAGTACACATTGTCTTTAGGATCCATTTTCAGTCAACAAAGAGTGGCTGACAACTGAAACATGCCCATCTTATTCACAATAAATAACCTGACATTTCTTCCTCAGTTATTCCAGCTTTTTTGTACCTTCCTAATTGTTCAATTAGCTTAATGTTTCAAGGTGAAAGATTGCAGGCAAACCCTCCATGATCTAGAGTCAAAAAGAGAAGGAACTGTGGCTTGTGATGGGAAATTTTATTATAAGGTACACATTTTCCACCACATTTTGGTGGAAAAATTAATTATCAAGCACTGTTAGGTGAAAATCACTCAGTCAGGTTTATTATATTGTGCACAATACAGAGAGCTTATGAGAGTCAGAGCAGCAACTCTGAAAGAAAGCTCCGAATAGCTCTGCCAGGCAGAGTCAACACAGTGGTTTTATACCAAGGATAAGGAATCCAAAACATGGCAGAGTCAGCCTCGTTCCCATGCAGCTGCAGGAAAACAACATCCAACCTTGTGTGTGGAACCCAAACAGTTTAATTTGATGAGAATTCATAAATACTTAGATTAAAAACACAGCATAACATTACCAGCAGATTAATATAGTCATAATGTGTTTCCTTATAATAAAATTTCCCATCACAGGTTTTACACTGGCTGTTGCTAATTCGCGAAGCAATTTTCCATTTCATATAAAAACTAAAACAATTGAAGATCCACTTGTGAAGCACTGTGATCTTTATTGTTTGAGATGTATTTTACCAGTTATTTGTGAGAGGAAGTATTTACTGTGAAGCTGTTTTGCAGAATCTGGATCTGACCAAGAGGGAGATGGTACATGAGGGACCACTCTCCTGGAAAGTCAATAAAGACAAGACCATTGGTAAATATACACAACAAAAAAAACTGTTTAAGCTTTAGTTAGCTGAACATGGGTTTAAAAATGTGTATGAATAAGGATAAAAATGTTGGTCAAAGAAAAAACAACATGTATGGCACGGTAAAAACGCAAATGAGGTTTCACGACATCTTTTCAGAGCTCTACACTCTCCTCTTGGAGGACATCATGGTTCTACTTCAGAAACAGGACGAGCGTCTGGTTCTCAAGTTTCATGGCAAGAACCTGACCAGCGTTCCGGACGCCAAGCACAGCTTCAGCCCCGTCATCAAACTCAGCACCGTCCTGGTTCGCCCCGTAGCAACTGGTGAGGCTCTCAGTCACCCAGATTCCTCGAACTTGGGTTTTTGCGATGAAATAAAGCTGCGGTCCATTTAAAGTTGGAAGGAATGTCGACACACCGGCGTTAACAGCGTTCCGGGTAACATAGTCGGAGAAGTCAGGATTCCAATATGGCGACGCCCAAGTAGCCATTGTTCGTTGCACCTCTTAAGATCATCGTTCAAGTTAAGTCGAGTTTATTTGTACAGCGCGTTTCAGCAGCGAGGCAGTTCAAAGTGCTTTACATCATAAACACAGCAGAATCATCAAAACATCAAAATTATCTAGTAAATAATTACTAAAAATCATCAAAATCATTGGCTTTTAACTGATTTACACTCAAACTTCCACCCTCTGGAAAACCGAGCTGATCTCACCCGGATTTGTTTGCAGATTTTTGGGTCAGACTCAAAGGCAGTAATGTGATGTATTTCAGTGGCGTTTACTATCGCTTCATTCGCCGCACTAAGAGGGCAAACTGGACTCAGCCTTTTACATGGACCAAATGAATTGTGGGAAAAAGATGTTCTGGGTCTCACTGTCCAAACTTTTTTCCAAAAACATAATTCAAACAACTACAGGTAGCAGCGTTTCTTTAATGTAAAAAGAACAAACTATTGCAAGAAGAAGAGAATAAACTGACTGTCTGTCTGTCCTCTTCAGAGAACAGGGCCTTCTTTGTCCTGTCCATGTCAGAGAACGGGGTTCAGATGTACGAGCTGATGGCTCAGACGGTGTCCGACAGGAGAACGTGAGTTCCCCGCCAAAACTAAGCTTCCTGTTTAAAGTTTTTCTGTCTCGTCACCTGGTTGTGGGGTCACCTCTGTTCGTCCAGGTGGCAGTGTCTGATCACACAGTTCGCCGACGCCATGAAGGCCAAAGCTCACCCCAGCGACAGGCCTCCAGCTCAGGCAGAGTGAGTCCCCTCAACCTGCCACGGCTCCCCGTGACGGCGTTCGTTTGGGTCGCCGCTCACGGTGAGTTTGTTCTGTTTCAGAGCCGAACGGGTTGCTGTCGAGATCCTGAACCAAGAGATGCCCAAACAGAGCGGCGAGCCCAGCGAGACGCTGACTGAGAGCATCCATCCATCAGGTATCTGTGGGAGCCAAAAGCTGATGGATCCCACAAAACTTGTGACAAAGGATTCAATTGTTATTAGATTAAAACTCGTCATCAGTTGGAATCTGCATTAATAAACATCCAGTTTCTGTAGCAGCTCTGTAATACATCAAACCCGCTGTATTTGCAGCGGTTGGGGATCACAGCTAACAACTAAAATCTGTTCATACTTTTGACCCCCTCTAGAAAAAACACATGCAACAACACAAAATCTTACCAAGTATTTCTGGTCTAGTTTCCAGTGCAAATATCCCAAATACGCTTGAATTAAGACAAAACTAACTTACAAGTAACTTTTCAGCAGGTATAGGAGCTTGTTTTAAGTCAATAATTCTTTAATGTTGATGAAAAAGTTCTCAGTGAAATAATCTGCCAGTGGAACAAGATATTTTTCCATGATTATAAGTTAAAATGTCTTGTTCCACTGGTTGATTATTTCACTTATAACGAGAACTTTTTCATCAATATTCATGAATTATTAACTCAAAACCAGCTCCTACACCTGCTGAAAAGCTACTCATAAAGATAGTTTTGTCTTATTTTAAGTGTGTTAAGATATTAGCACTAGAAACTGGACCAGAAGTACTTGGTAAGATTTTGTGTTTTTGCAGTGCACTGATTTGCGTATTGCCATTTGTATTATTATGATAAATAAATTAGGGCTGCAACTAACGATTATTTTAGTTACCGATTAATCTATCGGTTATTCTGATGATTAATCGGATTTTAAAAATTGGCACATTTCATTAGAAATGCATTAAAAGATGCAAATTACCAAATAATTTAGTTCCTTTTTTTAAATAAGAAAATAAGCATTTAATTGCCTAAAATGTAACAACACAGCTTTCCTTTAGTTTACGCTTGATCATTTGTAGCAAAGGATGCATCTGCAGCTAAAAAGTTCTTCTAAGCTCAAACCTTTCTGCTTGACTTAACATCAGTACACTGTAGGGCTGATTTGTTGATTATTTTTTGGATCACCGATTAATAATTGGACAGCAAAAGGTGCTTGACAGGAGAAATTTTACAGAATTTGAAGCTAAAACTGCCAATTCAGGAGTTTTGAGTGGAACATATTTACAGACAAATGGATTTTTTTTTTTATTTTTTTTTTTATCTTAAATGCAAAATGTTTATATTTTTTGTCCAATTTTGGCTTAGTTACTGCTGTGAATATGTTTGTCTTTCAGCAATTCGCCTTTTTTTTAGTCTGTTCTCCAGTTAACGATTAATCGATCACTAAATTAGTTGACGATTATTTATTTATATCGATTTATCACGATGAATTGTTTCAGCCCTACAATAAATAACTTAAGATCCTCAAAATGGGTTTATTCTGTCTCCCAGACAAAGATGCTCCATGTTCTCCCATCAGTCCCTTTGATGGCTTGAAATCAGAAGACGAGGAAGAGGAGCTGGCAGCTGCAGTCAGGCAGGAGGAAGAGGAGGTGGACGAGGCGGAGCTGGAGGCCTTCCTGGACGGCCAGCTGGCAGACAGGCTGCTGCAGGAAGGCTCTCGTCAGGGCATCGCGGTTGCAGTCGAGGACATGGAGTCCACCTTTCCCTCCTCCAAAGCCGAAGAGGCTCTCCGGACACGTGAGCCGACTGCGATCGTTTAGACTCTGCTTCTCAACGCCAGGAAAGCTGCTGGATAACCGCCGTCCTCTGTTGCAGTGGCGATGCTGAAGGAGACACTTTACTCCCACATGATGAGCAGGGAAGCCGAGGAGGAGACGGAGGAGAAAAAGCCCGGCGGGGCCCCCGAGAGCCAGCCTGGGACCCCTGAGGGGCCGTCTTCTGCAGGTGGGGGTCCAGAGAATGACGACCTGCAGCCCTCGTCCGTCCTCACAGGGGAGTCTGGGTTGGCCCAGCCTAACGGTGAGCCGGCGTTTTGGTGGCGTTTCCGTGTTTTGGTCCCGATTCTGCAGCCTTCTGATCCGCCTCTTTAACCAGGTGGTTTTGTGGGTCTGGACTTTGAAGCGTGCTCTGGGGAGAGCAGCGCTGACGACGATGTCGGGATTGACATGAGGAAGCTGCTGTCCTCCTCCTCACAGGCAGGGGGCGACGGCCCCGACCTGAGCAGGCAGCTGATGACCCACCTGCGCCTCCTGCAGGCCGACCTGCAGTACCTGAAGGTAAAACACAGCACAGATTTCCTGTCTTATATGTATTATACTGTGATGACATCAAGATAATTTTAACAAATATGTCAAAAACGTGTTTTTCATAAAAGTTACATCCAGCAGCTTTAATGGTAAAAGTGTTAGGTGGTATAAAACACTTTTACCATTAAAGCTGCTGGATGTAACTTTTATGAAAAACACGTTTTTGACATATTTGTTAAAATTATCTTGATGTCATCACAGTATAATACATATAAGACAGGAAATCTGTGCCTTCTCCCAGTGCTCCCAGTACTAAGGCTGCGTTCGAGTTGTCCTCGGAGCTGGGAAATTCCAACTTCCTCGTCGTGAAACTGGGAGCTGTTCGGTTACTCAGTCCAGTTACCCCAGTTACGACTTGTACGGTCGACGTCACATTTCAATATGGCCGCTCCTCGCATCAACAGTAGAAATATGTGGTGGGAAGAATGTTTATTTTACAAGATACGCATGTAGGAGTATGTCTAAAATCACGAGCTGCATTTCCGTTACAAAGCTGCCGATTTTCTGCTAAGGTCGAAAAAACACAATTTCACAATTTGCGGTGTTTCCATTAAATAAGAAATTAAGTTAAAATCCCGCGTGAATAAGCTTGTTCACGCGATAAGTCATTAAAAACATGCCGCATCATGATCTTCCAGCCACTTCCTGTTGTCGTCTTCTTCGTGGTTTGCGCCAAGCGGCAACATCTGGTTGTTGATCATGTGACTCGTGTGCCGCGAAAAAAGTGTTTCCATTGCAGTTTTGCGAATTAAACCAACTTCGATACGGTCAGAAAACCCACCTCACCCTAGCGCCGAAACTTTTTCTAGAAAAAGGATATTTTTTCGAAAATGGCGTGGTTCCATTAAGCAAATTTATTTTCGTTATTTAAAACTGCGCAATTTTAAGGTGAATGGAAACGCAGCAACTGTTACATGTAGCGCCTGCAACTCTAAACAGAAAAAATAAAAATGGTGTTTGCTTATGGACAGCAAAGCCTAAAATGATGTTTGTAAGAGGTGCTCCAAACAATGTGTATGGGCGTTACCTTGGGTCTGTCATCAAACCCCGGTCCGAGTTACGACTTCCCAGGTACACTGAACGCAGCATGACTGCAGAAATCCACCAAAAATTTCTAGTTATAAGTGAAATAATCTGCCTGTGGAACAAGATATTTTAACTGAGAATCATGGAAAAATGTCTTGTTCCACTGGCAGATTATTTCACTTATAACTAGAACTTTTTCATCAATATTAAGGAATCATTGACTTAAAACCAGCTCGTATATCTGCTGAAAAGTTACTAGTAAGTTAGTTTTTCTTATTTCAAGTGTATTCAAGTTATTTGCACTGGAGAAACTAGACCAGAAATACTTGGTAAGACTGTGTTTGCAGTGAACCCTGCTGAAATCGAAGCTAACCTCAGATGTTATGTCTGAAAAACAAATGGCAATTAGGCAGATTAGTAAAAACCCAACTAACTTCTGTTCTTAAATGTTACAAATTTGAAAAATACTGAAATTTTGAAATGGAAAATGTGTAAAGTTTTGTGTTCACGTAGCAGCTCCTGCACCTTAGCACACTGGATTCTGTAGTTTTCGTTGATGACTTCTTTTAACAGTGACAAACGGTACTGCTCCTGTTTTGTTGTAATTACGTGCTTGCAGGAGGTGGAGATGAAGTACAGCGAACTGCAGCAAATCCAAAACAACAGGGCGACAGACTCCGATGACAACAGCGGTGGGTTTCAGCTCACTCTGCATGCATGTGACTGGTTTTACTCCACCTGTCGTCAAACTCTGTCTGTTTTGTTTCAGAGGGACTTCAGTGATCGTAGAGCTGATCTCTGATTCAAACGGGTGATTTTACTTCACTTTAATCCACCTAAAGTAGAGGTTTTGCTGGGCCGCTGCTGCAAGCATGCATCACTGGACGGTGACTCCATCAATAAGCCAGAACAGAGGATTATTATCATGTTTTACCCACGGAGACTTTGTGCTATAAAGACAATCAACTGTTGAATTGATCGTAAACACTGGATGTATGAGATGAACACCTTGTGAGGCGTTCAGGACTCCATGGAGACAAAACCTGCGTGGATGCTTCAAGACGGCGTGGAAATAAAAGTGCCAGACTGCAGCCATTGTATAATGAAAGAAATTCAGATGTTACTGCCTGCCACAAATGTTTTCAGCAACTGAAATGTTGTAATGGATTCCGATTCAGTCGAGCAGAAGTGAGAGTTACTGTAAAAACCTTTCATATCCACCTACAAACTCTGATTGCTGGGTTTATTTTGTTTCACCGCTTGGTTTTAATCTGGCAGGAAATGGTTTAAGCAAACGACGAGCATTGATGACAGATAAAATATGGACGTTTTCAGTGTTTTGAATGAAAAATCCCACATCCAGACCTAATTTAACTCCTCCAGCATGTTCCACATTTAGTTTGGCCTTTTCCATCTGTGCGATCCTTCCTTCACAGATTCTTTTGTTTTCAGACTTACATACATCCTTCATGTGTCTCTTGTCCACTTATGCTGCTGTTTCAATGGATTTAGGCCTGACAAAGTTAATTTCTCTCTAACAGTTGTCCAGAATCCAATCTCCTCTATTCCCCTTTGTCCTTGCAGAGCCACCCAGGACAGGTTGCCATTCCATCACATGGCAACGCAGAGACACATAGGACAAACAACCATGCACACACTGCAAAAACACAAAATCTTATCAAGTATTTTTGGAATAGTTTCTAGTGGAAACATCTTAAATACACATTTTCCCATTTTATAAGTTAAAAAAGTCTTCTTCCACTGGCAGATTATTTCACTTATAACTGGAACTTTTTTATCAATATTAAGGAATTACTGACTTAAAACCAGCTCCTATATTTGCTGAAAAGTTACTTGTGAGCTAGTTTTGTCTTATTTCAAGTCTATTCAAGATATTTGCTCTGGAAACTAGACCAGAAATACTTGGTAAGACTTTCTGTTAATGCAGTGCACACACAGACCAAAGGCCAGTTTAGGGAGACCAGTTAACCTCACACACGTGTGTTCAAGAGTACTAAGATATTTGACTAGAAACTAAGCCAGAGGTCTACAACCCGTGGCTCTTTGGACCTTCCATAATGGCTCTTAAAAACTAAAAATGCTAAAGAAACAACTAAGCATTTTTGGTCTACTTTCCAGTGCAAATATCTTGAATAGACCTGAAGTGAGACAAAACTAACTTACAAGTCACTTTTCAGCAGATATCGGAGCTTGTTTTAAGACATTTTAACTTATAATATGGGAAAAATGTCTCGTTCCACTGCTTTTCCATCAATATTAAGGAATTATTCATTTAAAACCAGCTCCTACAGCTGCTGAAAAGTGACTTGTAAGCTAGTTTTGTCTTATTTCAAGTGTATTCAAGACATATGCAGTAGAAACTAGACCAAAAATACTTGGTAAGATTTTGTTTTTGCAGTGAAGTTTTAAAAATAGATATAACAAATACAGGTTTTAGCCATTTTTCTGTTTTTTTCATGGAATAATTACATTTAACTTCCACAACAGACTGACACAAAGTATCTGTCATTTTTTATTTAAAATATTTTCTTGTTCTTAGGCTGGAAACTATGCAAATATCAACATAGTTTATAAGAAAATGTAGCCATCATCTTTTTGATAAGGGTTTGTTGTTTTTTTTGTTGGGGTTTTTTTTTTTTTTTTTTTTTTTTTTTTTTTTTTTTTTTTTTTTTTTTTTTTTTTTTATATATATTAAAACCTAAAAATAGGAATAAAATGGTTGCTCTTTAAAACTTGCAGATTTCCTGCAATAGATATTTGTCGAGTTATAAGATGAGGTAATATTTGTGGCTCGAAACGAGTTTTATTTCGCTGGACTGAGGGGAAAATTGGCTCTTTGGGTTGTAAAGGTTGCAGACCCCTGAACTCGACAAAAATACATGGTAAGATTTTATGTTTTTGCATTCAAACTGGTTAAAAAGCTTTCTGTCTATGGACTGCATCGAGTCATCGCTTATAGCAGCACTCACCCCTCCTGGATGAGCACGTAGTGACAGTGGGGAGGAAAACTTTACACATCCTTGCTTATATTACGAATATTGTTGGGAAAACGAGTCAAATGAAAAACATATCACAGGAAAGAAAAGTCTCAGCTACTCTACATTCCAGATTTGGAGGCGATCGGTATTTACAGCAGGGTTTTAATCCGGACTGTCCGGTTGCATGGAGTTGATTAGCCTCGATTGTTTCAGCTACCGTCTCCTTCTGTCATGTATTTGGTTGATTTCTTTCCAGCTTGGACTCACTGGCCGTAAGACTGCGCCGATCACACTGTGGCTTTAACTTCTTGGACGATAAAGCAGAGATATCAGCGGGAAGAACTGAGGAGGGAAGTGTTGTAATGTAAAGATGTTTATTGTAAAATGCTTAAAGTGTATCAGCTCTGTGGTTTTATCCACTCCTCCTTGTTTTGCACCATGACGTCATGTAATGTATCAACACAAACTACTTAAAGAAGATTATCAAACTGTTTTAATCTGTTCCACAAATGTTGCTTTTATGGTTTAAATAATATAACTATAGTTTCTCCTCTGCTCTGGCTCTGCTTGGTGTTCATGGATCTAGGGCTACAACTAATAATTATTATAGTTATCGATTATTCTGACGATTAATCGGATAAAAAATTAGCACATTCTGCAGATTTTTCATTTAAGCCTTTTTTATACATTAGAAATACATTAAAAGATGCAAATAAACAAATAATTCAATTCCTTTTTAAATAGGAAAATAAACATCTTATTGCCTAAAATACAGTGACAGCATTCCTTTAGTTTACACTTGATCATTTGTAGCAAAGGATGTTTCTGAAGTTAAAAAAATACTTTTAATTTCAGGCCTTTCTGCTCGACTTAACATCAATAGAGTATCGGGCTAATATATTGATTACTTTTTTGGATTAACTAATTAATAATTGGATAGAAAAAGATATTTAATAGGCAATTTTGCAGATTTTGAATCAGGTGAAGCTAAAAGTGCCAATTGATGAGTTTTTGGTAAAAAAACATATTTACAAAGGTTTTTTTTATTATTATTTTAAATAATAATAAAATCGTTATATTTTGTATAGTTTTGGCTTAATTACTGCTTTGAGTGTGTTGTTCTTTCAGTAATTGCGTTTTTTTTTTTTGAGTCGGTGTACTCCATTTTACAATTAATCGATTACTAAAATAGTTGGCGATTATTTCAATAATCGATTCAAAACGATTAATCGTTTCTTCCTTACTTGGATCTCATGGCGGCCTCATGGAGGCGAGAGGACCGGGACCTTGTTTCTCAGCGATGGTCAGGTGGAGCAGTGATGCCGGAGTCAAAAAGCAAAGCTCTTGGTTTCCCGTTCCGCCTACCTTTTGACCCTCATCTGAGCCAGAGAACAAGATCCTGGATTCAAGCGGTGCCCAGGCCCCCCCTGCGGCTTCCTGGTTCTGGATGCGCCTTAGAAATAGGGTGGGGGACAGCCTGGAGAAGAGCTGTTGCTCCTCCACATTAGCTGCGTTTCCGTTACAAAGCTGCGCAAATCTCTGTCGATTTTTCTGCTAAGGTCGAAAAAAAAAAAAAAAAAAAAAACACAATTTCGCAATTTGCGGTGTTTCCATTAAATAAGAAATGAAATTAAAATCACACGTGAATAAGCTTGTTCACGCGATAAGTCATTAAAAACATGCCGCCATGATCCTCCAGCTACTTCCTGTTGTCGTCTTCTTCGTGGGTTGCGCCAGAGGCAACATCCGGTTGTTGATCACGTGACTCGTGTGCCGCGAAAAAAGTGTTTCCATTGCAGTTTTGCGAAATAAACCAATTTTGATACGGTCAAAAAACAAACAAAAAACAAAAACAAAAAAAAAAAAAAAAAAAAAAAAAAAAAACCTCATCCTGGCGCCAAAACTTTTTCTCGCAAAAAGGAGACTTTTATTTTATTTATTTATTTTTTAAATGGCATGTTTCCATTAAGCAAATTTATTTTCGTTATTTGATTCTGCGCAGTTTCCAGGTTAATGGAAACGCAGCTTCTGAAAGGAGTTAGATGAGGTCTTTTTAGCATCCATCTGATCAGGATGGCCACCGCTTCAGACATGAGGGGAGTAGAAGCCCTGCTTTGTTCAGACCGTGCAGCTTTTGGATCTGATTTCTGGCAGGGAGGTTTTGGCATGGACCCAGAACTTGCAAGAGGGTCTATACATTAACCTGCCACTTTATTAGATGTGCCTGTTTAATTGCTTGTTGAAGAGAGAATCAGTAACATGGCAGCAGCTTAATGCATTTAGGCAAAAAATGAGCATCACAATCGGAAGGAAGGGCATTCAAGTGACTGATCGTGGCGTGGGTGTTGGTGCGCTACCACCAGGATCAGTGGTATGGCAAGTCAAGTGTGCCAAATATCGCCACTTTTACAACGGGTCTGGCTAAAAAGTCACGCAAAAAAAAAAAAAAAAAAACAAACCCCGCCGGTTCATTACTTAGAACGCCGTAAAATATGGCGAAAATCCATTCAAAATGCCGCTTTTTACGCCGTTGTAAGACTTTCTTCTGAATGCCGAAAATCACTGCGTTTTGTTTTGGTAATTGAACGCAGCTTTTTTACGAGTCAGGCCGACCGAACAACGTCATGTGTAAAAAGTGGTGTTCAATGACCGAAAGAAAACGCAGTGATTTTCGGCATTCAGAAGGTAGCCTTACAACGGCGTAAAAAAAATGGATTTTCGACATATTTTATAGCGTTTTGAGCCATAAACCGGCGTTTGTTGCATAAAGTGGCAAAAAGTGGGTATGCACTATTTGCAACGCATAGGGGCGCTGGGCTACAGGGGGCGCCAGAGCGGTGGCGGAAAAATTATTTGTCTCATTTTCTGTATTTAACAGCTGTTTGTTAATTAGGCGCCCCTCCCCTCCTCCTGTCGCTCAGTTTATCAATTTAGTATAAATTTAGTGTTAGCATTTTTTCCACAGAGTCCAATTGTTCAGATGTCATAGTTTAACATTTCCACAACAGAAAATATATCGAGTACCAGGTGCTACTACTGTTAATTTTTTTAATATTATTACACATTTTTTGTTTTGTTTTTGATGGAGCTCATCACCTATGGTAATGCGCAACATGAAATAAAAGTCTGTAATAGAAGACTTGTATTTAATGAATCCATGACAAAGTCAGTTTTATACACCAGCACAATAAAAACCCTGAGAAAGTATGTAGTTGCGCCCCTGACCAGGATAAAGGAGCACGTCACAAAACTCAAATCTAGCCTCCTGTCACCAGATCAGAGTCCATCTGTTGGATGTGGAGGAAACTCATTTCAGCCGCTTATATCTGAACCAGGAACTGTTTAATTTATCCTTCCATCGGCATCACAAAATGATGCTTAGCAACTCCAGAAAATACAAAATAATCTTTATTTTTTATATATGTCTGGCAACCTTAGTTAAAGATGATTAAATTGTGTTTATAACAGAGCATGCATGCACCGAATGAAGGTCAGAGACTTCAGTAAGTCATTAAATAAATAAGTTTGGTTTATTTGGATACACTCAGGCTCCTGCAAAATAGCGGCTTAAAAAAACACACATTTTAGAGCAGTATTAATGTTTTCTGACTGAGAATAAATGGGAATAAATAGCTACAGCTACTTCTTACACAGATACTACTAATTGTATATTTTAAATCCACATTAATAAGAGTTTGCGTCACCGAACACAGTTTAACTCAAAAGTAGGGCTGCACCGAACAATTATTTTAGCAATCGATTATTCTGACGATTAATCAGATAAAAAAAATTGGAACATTCTGCGGATTTTTAATTTAACTTCTTAGGCTTTTTTAATACAATATTAAAAATACATTAAAAGATGCAAATTAAATTATTTTTTTTAAATAAGAAAATAAACATTTTATTGCCTAAAATGCAATAATATAGCTTTAATTTAGTGAATATGAACCAGGTGAAGCTAAAACTGCCACTTGAGGAGTTTTGGGAAGAACATATTAACAGACAAAGGTTGTTTTTTATCTTAAATCCAAAATGTATGTATATTTTGTACAGTTTTGGCTTAATTACTGCTCTTAGTTTGTTGTTTTTTCAGCAAATGGCATTTTTTTAGATTCTATATACTCCAGTTAATGATTTATCAATGAGTAAAGTAGTTGACGATTGTGTCAATAATCGATTAATCACGATTAATTCGATGAATCAGTGCTTCCCGACTGAAAAGGTTAAACATTTGCCAGAAAGGTGATTCAACCTCACCGTGGAGAAATGAGTCTGAAGATTATACATGAATTATGACAAAGCACACATGGTGGACGAGGAGACGAAGAGGAAGAAGGAGATGGATGGTTTAAAAGAAGTCTCAGAGGTAGAAATGAAGGAGTCCTGGGTCATTTTTGAGGACAAGAGATCTGCAAATCCTCGTAGATCCAGAAATAAAGAGTTTTATAGGTTTGTCTTGTTAAAACAAAAGAAAACAGTTTGAAGATTTTATGTTGCAGTCGACTGATTTTTATTTTCTTCTCTATTCTCAGCAATAAGAGTAGATTTGGATCTCTGTCTATTTAAAAATGTTTGCTATACTTAGCCATTTTATTTATTTTACTAAAATAAATAAAATGGAGATTTGGTTGCACCCAGTTGCTGGTTTTTGTGATCCTATTTACTACAAAATAAAAAGAAACATTTACCATTTTAAGTTTTAAATGCCAGTAAAAAAAAATGCTCTAATTTTAAAAGAAGATCTCATCAACCGCACGTTCTTGAATTGCGATTGGGAGCCACAAAAAGCCCTTGGGCTGCACTCTGAATTTGGACACCCCTGCACAAGAGAAATAATCTTCTATGTATTAATTAAATATAAGAATATGAAAAGGTTTGTTTTAAGGTCCAAAATGGCGGTACGAATTGGCAAAAGGGCAACTTGACCCAGAATCAATCTGAGTTTTTGAGGATTTCCGTTTTCAAGCCGTTCGTGGTTTCAAGCTTCCAAGCTCAAACAAAAGTCGTCTTCTGAAATCTGCCATGAAGCATCCTTGGGAGGTAAAAAAAATAAAAAATAAAAATCTACCTGCAGGGAAATATTTTAAATCTCATGGTGAGTTTGGTACTCAGGATGGCCGTAAACAATGCTGGCGAATGCCTCTTAGAATAAAGCTCGTAGCACTGAAAGTACGTCATTATTTATCATCTTTATGTCAAGCAAAGCTGTACATAGCACCTTTTAAGACTTAAAGTGAATCTCTGTTTTATCATCAGTTTTCTTACATGTGGCAGACAGATGTTATATCACATAAGATTGTAGAAAAGTAAACACATCCTCAAACGTTTTAACAGCTTTGTGGGTAGACCACCACCCATCCACCCAGTCTGAGCACCTTAAACCACCTCAGGGTTATATTAACGTCTGACTTTCCCAATAGGGCATTTTTAAAGGGGCAGTATCGTGTAAAACACACTTTTTTTTAGCTTTATATCATGTTATAAAGTTGTTCCCTCATCAAAAACATACCTGGAGTGTTGCCTTGATTCTTTCATGCATGTTTGAGAAATCCTTTAATTTCCATGGCAACCATTCAGCTGTGCAAAACGCCTGGGTGGATACAGCTCCTCCTTGGAGCTGCAGTTTCTAAGCTTCCACCTCACAGAGCTCCCCTCCCGCATAACTTCCCCACTCAGCTCCTTCAGACTAGCCATGAGCAATTAGCAAATACCTGGTGGGACGGCGCATCTGCTGAGCTCATTATACCACCTATTTCTCAGTGAAATGCTGATTAAAACGTTGTTAAAGGGCTAACACAGGAGCGCTGTTGTGAAGACTTTCTGAAGACAGATTTTCAGAAAGAGCAGGAGTTTTTAAAACGACCAAGGCTCAATTTCAAGGCCTTAAATTACCACGTCAAATATCTTTTAAGTCATATTTGAAATATTCAGCATTTTTGTAACAACTGAAGGTAACATAGTTACTGGATTGAGCCTTAAAATGATTCTATGCGGCTGGAAAACACATAATACTGCCCCTTTAAATTTGTCACTGTTTTCTGAGTGTTTCTACAGTAAACACATGTTGGTTGGCTGGGTCTGGTTTGGAGGCTGCGCCGTAGATCCACACTGTGGGGGGGGGACTCCTCCAGAGATGCTGCAGACTCTGGGTGTGGTTGTCTTTGCCAGTCTTCAGGCAGTAAAAACACTATATTCATCTGCCAAGTCTTGAAGGAGTTTGGAAATCGTCCCTGGGGACCCAGCGTGAGCCGATCAGACGGACTGACCCAGCCGGCAGCCTCAAGCGACGACGGGACTTCGCGTTGCAACATCGGCTCAAAACAGCGGGGAAAATGAACACCGTCTCTTGAGAACGCGGAGATGATGTCCTGTTGGTGTAAATATTTTCGCTTTCGCTCATGCTGCGAGAGGGTTTCCATCCGACCAGCTGCAGCCTCCCACGTCCGAGGATTTATGCTGCTCTACCATCTTATGGCGGTTGCATCTTTCCACTGCTGCATCGGTCTCCAGCTCCACTGTCCTGCTGCGTTTTCATGCATCCTTCGTCCAACACAGCTGAATTAGATTAATATCTCATTACCACCCCTCTGCTGGACTCAATGACGTCCAAATGACGTACTTCAGCCATTTGATTCAGATATTATAGTGCGGTAAATGCAGCTAAAGGCTGCAGGACAGTGGGTCTCGAGTACTGGAGTTACACTGCAAAAACACAAAGTCTTACCAAGTATTTCTGGTCCAGTTTCCAGCGCAAATACATTGAATACTCTTGAAATAAGACAAAACTAACTTACAAGTAACTTTTCAGCAGATATAGGAGCTGGTTTTAAGTCAATAATTCCTTAATATTGATGAAAAAAAGTTCTAGTTATAAGTGAAATAATCTTCCAGTGGGACAAGACATTTTAACTTATAATATGGGAAAAATATCTTGTCCCACTGGCAGATTATTTCACTTATAACTAGAACTTTTTCATCAATATTAAGTCAAGTTTATTTGTATAGCACATTTCAGCAGCAAAGCAGTTCAAATCAAGTATAGAGCAAAAACATCAAAATCATCGGCAAAAACATTGATCAATGAGTCACTTTATTTAACTGATTTACACTCAAACTTCCACCCTTTGGAGAACCGAGCTGATCTCACCTGGATTTGTTTGCAGATTTATGGTCCAGACTATTAATCAAAGGCAGCTCTAAACAGGCGGGTTTTAGCCTTGTTTTAAAGGAACTCAGCGTCAAAGGCAGCTCTGAACAGGTGGGTTTTCAGCCTTGATTTAAAGGAACTCAGTGTTTCGGCTGTTTTGCAGTTTTCTGGAAGTTTGTTCCAGATTAGTGGAGCATAAAAACTGAAAGCTGCTTCTCCATGTTTGGTTTTGGTTCTGGGGATGCAGAGTAAACCAGAACCAGAAGACCCGGGTGGTCTGGAAGGTTGATACGACGACGACAACAGGTCTTTAATTTATTTGATGCTAAGCCGTTCAGTGATTTATAAACTAACAGAAGTATTTTAAATTCTATTCTCTGAACTCCAGGGAGCCAGTGGGAGGACTTTAGAACTGGGGTGATGCGCTCTGTCTTCCTGGTCTTAGTGGGAACACCAGCAGCAGCGTTCTGGATCAGCTGCTGATTTGGGATCATTAAAGATTTATTGCCTTAAAACCAGCTCCTATATCTGCTGAAAAGTTACTCGTAAGTTAGTTTTGTCTTGTTTCAAGTGTGTTCAAGATATTTGCTCTGGAAACTGGACCAGAAATACTTGGTAAGACTTTGTGTTTTTGCAGTGTGGAAGAAAACTAAATTCATGGAGCATAACTTAAAAAACCTGGACTACGTAAACTTAAAGCCGCTCAGTTATTCTTCTCAGTCACTCTTGTCTGTGTGTCCAACCAGTTTTTCTTTGCTCATGTCTTTGAGCTTCTGGTTCTCCATCCACTTCCTGTATTTGGCTTTACTCTTCTTGTAGCCAAACCTGGCTATGTCCACCATGAACACCCAGGCCAGTAGATACATGACCACACCACCGAGCTTCATTATCAGCAAAGTTCTGGGAGACGTGAGCTCGCAGTAGAACATCACAGTCCCCACGCCAACTCGCACCGTGGCGAACAGCAGGATGAAGAGCAGGTCCACGGCGTCCCCCAGCAGACTGTCGTACAGACCCAGCTGGCGGAGGAACCAGCGGCTCTGCAGCAGGGGGTTGGTGATCTCGCTGCCAAAGATGACACCGCAGGTTTCACAGCCCGACACGCCCATCAACAGGGCCAGGAGGATGCCCACGATGCTGGCGGCGTGATGCGCCAGCATGACTGGGCCCTCGCTCCGGTAGCACACGCACCAGCCCATGTCGAAGAAGAAGTAGCCGAGGCAGACGGCCAAGGCGAATATCTGGAGTTCAGTGTTTTCTGTACCTGCAGACAAGATAAAAACACTGTTGACCGCAACTCATCCTTTAAATAATCTTATTTTGTTTTATTTACTCTCACTGAAATACAATCTTTTTTTTTTTTTTGGACTGTGGGAGGGAGCCAGAGTACCCTGAGAAAACCCATGCATGCACAGGGAGAACATGCAAAATCCATGCAGAAAGACCAGTGGACCAGTGCAGAAACACCTTCTTCCTGCAAGGCAACAGTGCAAACAACTGTGCCATTGTGTAGCCCAGTTAAAGGGATAGTATCAATTTGTCTTGGGTTGTGTGGAGTAGGTGTTAGCAGTCAGTATTTTACCCAAAAAAAAAAACTGCCATGAATTTCACTGGTGTAAGAAGGTAACAAAGCATGCTAAAGATCTTTGCATGGCATTATGTTAAACTGATACGAAAGCTTTGAGTTTTAATGAAACATTAAAATTTGCTCTTTATTAGCTGTTTGCTTATTTAGTTAGCAAGCAAAATCCTTAATTTGTAAGCTAAATATTTAGCTAGCTCAGAGTTAAATATTTAGTTTGGAGCTAAACATTATGTTTGGAGCTAAATATTTAGTTTCGAGCTAAATATTTAGTTGGTAAACCAAATATGAAGCGACCAACTAAATATTTAGCTTCAAGCTGAATATTTAGCTTGCTAACTAAATATTTAGCTCCATACTAAATGTTTTGCATCAAACTAAATATATAGTTTGAAGCTAAATATTTCATTAGTAAGCTAAACTAAATATCTAACTTGAAGATAAATATTTAGTTTGAAGCTAAATATTTAGTTAGAAAAATATCTAGCTTAAAGATAAATTTTTATTTAGCAAGCTAAATATTTATTTGATGAACTAAATATTTAGCTCCAAACTACATATGTAGTTAGCAAGCCAAAAATGTAATCTGTAAGCTAAATATGTAGCTAGCTTAGTGCTTACTACAGTTTGTAGCTAAATAGTTAGCTTGCAAACTAAACATTTAGTTTGTAGCTAGATATTTAGCTTGCTAACTAAACATTTAGTTTCAAATTAAATATTTAGTTTGGAGCGACAGTAGGGAGTCTTGAGAAAACAGTGGACTTAGTCTGAATATTTTAAAAGCACTCCTTACAGGTCCCTCCCTCTCCGCTGCCCTACAGCCCCACCCGCCCCCACAGCGGAGCCTGCTGAACTGGGGCGCGTACACGAGGCTGATTGGCAGCGCTAAGACCCTCCTCCTGAGTGGTTGTTTCTGACTGGGTGGCGTATTTCTCCCGTTAGTACTGGGAACACTGGGAGAAGGCAGAGTAGCTTGATTTTTTTCAGATTATGTGTCTTATACTGTCACGTATTTTAACAAATATGTAAAAAAAACAACAACAAAAAAAAAAAAACATTTTTGGTAAAAGTTACTGCAGCTTTAAAATCATATTTAAACATAGGGAACCATCTTTAATGTGCTTTGGTTACATTGTTTAAATATCTGCTCTGTTTGCTGCCAGACTGCGGTATTTTGTGTTTTGTGCCGCTCACCTGCATGAGTGAAGGGCCACGGACCGTCAACAAACACAACGTACGCCGTCAGCAGTACGATGAGGACCCCATGGGTCAAAGTGACCAGGCGACAGTTCCACTCGGGCCCCCGCTGAGAGAAGGTGAAGCAGAACAACAGGTAGAGACACAGCCAGCCGATCAGGCTGCAGATCACCTCCAATGCAGGCATGGCAGTCTGGATGGACAGAAAACGCTGACTGTACATGGACAAAGACAGATTGATCAGTGTTAGCGATTTAGCGGGTGAATTCCCTCTTGTTTTGATGCCATATTTAATGAAAAGATGATAAACTTGGTGAAATTTAAGGCCAACGTCTAATCGGTCAGAATAGAGCTACTTTTCTTGGGAAATTTTAAAAGGAATTAGGCTTTCAAAGACTGTAATCTGATTGGTCAGTCCCTGTGGCCTGATCAGACTCCGCCTCCTGCACCAGCTCTGCTGCAAGTTGACTCTCAGTGGTTGAAAGCAGAGGCATGCGATACTGCGTATTGTGGTACCGATCCGATAAATACCGGGCCAATATCACTGTTATCGATACTGATACTGATACTTTTTATTATTTAGGTTTGATATATCATTAAACCTCTGACCCTCAGATGTTTTTATGCTTTTTCCTTTGAATTATTTTCTTAAAACCAGGACAGAAGGTGTGTACAAAATACTTTAATAATATATAAACAAAATAAACAGAAACAATAGAAAAACAAAACAAATTTGTATGTGTTGTCCTAAAGCAAAGTGCAAAAAAAAAAAATCATAATTTGAGAGCTAACTGGAACAAAATCTTTTTTGAGGTAGATTTGAAAAACTACATTACAAAACTAAAAACATTTCAAATTTCATCTGAAACTAAAGTATTGATCTTATCATACTGATATCAATCCGATACTGATACCAACTTCATATCGATATTATCGATATTTTAGATCGATCCCCCCACCTCTTGTTAAAGTTATTTTCGAGCTTAAATGCTGGAAAAATCAAGGGGAAAAAATTAAGGAACTCCCCCATGAATAAACCTTTTTGCGAAACTAAGGAAATTATTTCTAATATTGTTGTTTCCATCAACCTTTTCCAGTGCGATACTTCAAAAGGCGCATAAAAAAATGTGGAAACACAATTACTTATGATGACGATGGGAAGATAAATGGAGCCAAACACAGGATAATCCTGAAGGGCACATTTGTTAGCTGCTGTATCTGGTGGAGGTTCACCTCCCAGCAGGACAACCACCCCAAACATCCAGACAGAGCTACAGTGGAACAGATTAAAGCATAATCATGTGTTAGGATGGCCTAGTCAAAGTCCAGACCTAAATCCAGTTGAGAATGTGTGGCAAGACTTGAACATTGATGTTTACAAACACTCTTCATCCAAGCTGACAGAGCCTGAGCTACATTAGTCGCAGATTTTAGTCTGTAGGTGAGAGCACTGCAAAAACTCAAAATCTCCCCAAGTATTTCTGCTCTACTTTCTGGTACAAATACCTCGAATACGCTTGAAATAAGATTAACTTACAAGTAACTTTTCAGCAGATATAGGAGCTTGTTTTAATCAACAATTCCTTAATATTGGTGAAAAAGTTCCAGTTATAAGTGAAACAATCTGCCAGTTAAGACATTTTAATTTATAATATGGGAAAAATGTCTTGTTTCAGATTATTTCACTTATAAATAGAACTTTTTCATCAATATTAAGGAATTATTGACTCAAAACCAGCTCCTATGTCTGCTGAAAAGTGACTAGTAAGTTAGTTTTGTCTTATTTCAAGTGTATTCAAGCTATTTGCACCAGAAACTAGAGCAGAAATATTTTGTTTTTGCAGTGGAAATCTGGTGCAGACCCAAATGTCTGCAGCTGTCACTGCTGCAAAAAGAGGTTCAGGAAAAACTGAATCAAGGGGCTGAAAAGGTTTTTTTTATGCAATATTTTGAAACTGAGTTTCATTTTGCTTCAACTTCACAATCATGCACTACTTTGTATTAGTCTGTTGTATAAAACCCTGCAATGCGTATGAATAACAAACACATTTTTGTCATAAAACTTTGCTGCTTTGCATGAATGCAATTCCTTTAATGTATTAAAACCACGACGCAAATATGACGACTTTTACTACTGAAAGCTGCAGAGATACGAACTGTACTTCACACTGGTGTGATGCTGAATTTTTGGGCTTGTTATTTGCTGTTTTTATTTTAAAGACAGTGTGACTCACCTTAACTCCCCCGGCTCTCAGTTCTCCTCAGATTCATGTTGTGCTGAGTTTTCCTCAGGCGTCCTCAGCCTGCATCATCGTTCCTGTTCCATAAAGGCATAATAATCAAGACTCCACCAGCAGGTTCCTACCAGACGCACACTCAGTCTGCTAAGTTGGCAGAAACGCCATGCGCAGGCCACCGTAGACAGTCCGAATATCCTGAATCCCTCCCTCTGGATCTCGCAGTTTATCCTCTTAAAGGATTAGAGCCTCTGCTTCTCGGCAGATACCTGCTGTTAGACGGGACGGGCGATACGACGCTGATGGTGCTCATTCAGCAGACCAAGCTTCCTGAGGAGGAACCCTCGATCAGCTGGTGAGACCATCTTCTCTGGAGAAATAATCGATCAGGCAGCTGCAGCCCAACCAAAATGCTGCTGCCACTGTCCCGGCCAGCTGATTTCCAGAGAGCCGGGTTCATGAAGTTGTCCAAATTGGACCACATGTGTCAAACTCAAGGTCCGGGGGTCAAATCTGGCCTGCTGCAGCTTTTTATGTGGCCTTTAGACTCCAGACGGCAAATTAGATCAGTCACTCCAGTTTTCATGAAAATTCACACAAAATCAACAGATCCCCGCAGTTTTTCCTACTAACCAATAATTGTGAGTTTATTGCAAATTTTCTGCAAACACGGTCAAAAACATTAGGTTTAAGTGATGCTAACTCCCACCTGCAGGTGGCAGTACTTCTCACTTTTATGACACTGTTGCCTCGGGAGTGACAAAAAGTCACATTTAATGTCAAACATATGGGCAAATATTGCAAAATTCCTTGCAAATATTTCTAAACCAGCACCACAAAATCTGATTTTGATTCCAAAAAATCATGAAAACAACGGAGAAATCCTGGAGGGATGGATCGATGTGAAGAGATT